>CAKAJE020000756.1:0-50956 GCA_916610135.2 Macropis europaea
AGATGGCGCTTAGCCCAATACGCTATCTGAAATAGGAGCGACGTAAGTTGAACAAATGTGATAGAATTTCGCTGAATTCTTATATTAACCAAAATATAAAATGATCTAATCGGGTCTCTGATAGCCCTACCAGAGAAGTTTAATAGTGCATTTTACTCGACAATCCACGCGCTTTAAGATTCCGCCTAGCCCAGTACGCTATCTGAAATAGGAGCGACGTAAATTGAACAAATGTGATAGAATTTGGCTGAATTCTTAAATTAACCATAATATAAAATGATCTAATCGGGTCTCTGTTTGCCCTACCCTAGAAGTTTAATAGTGCATTTTACTCGCCATTTCATGCGCTTTGAGATGCCGCTTAGCCCAATAAGCTATCTGAAATAGGAGCGACGTAAATTGAACAAATGTGATAGAATTTCGCTGAATTCTTATATTAACCAAAATATAAAATAATCTAATCGGGTCTCTGTTTGCCCTACCCTAGAAGTTTAACAGTGCATTTTACTCGCCATTTCATGCTCTTTGAGATGCCGCTTAGCCCAATACGCTATGTGAAATAGGAGCGACGTAAATTGAACAAATGTGATAGAATTTCCCTGAATACTTATTGTAACCTTAATGTAAAATGATCTAATCGGGTCTCTGTTCGCCCTACCCTAGAAGTTTAATAGTGCATTTCACTCGCCATTTCATGCGCTTTCAGATGCCGCTTAGCCCAATACGCTATCTGAAATAGGAGCGACGTAAATAGAACAATTGTGATAGAATTTCGCTGAATTCTTATATTAACCAAAATATAAAACGATCTAATCGGGTCTCTGATTGCCCTATCATAGAAGTTTAATAGTGAATTTTACTCGCCATGTCATGCGCTTTTAGATGCCGCTGAGCCCAATACGCTATCTGAAATAGGAGCGACGTAAATTGAACAATTGTGATAGAATTTCGCTGAATTCTTATATTAACCAAAATATAAAATGATCTAGTCGGGACTCTGATTGCCCTATCATAGTAGTTTAATAGTGCATTTCACTCGTCATTTCATGCGCTTTGAGATGCCGCTTAGCCCAATACGATATCTGCAATAGGAGCGACGTAAATTGAACAAATGTGATAGAATTTTGCTGACATCTTGAATTAACGATAATATAAAATGAACTAATCGGGTCCCTGTTTGCCCTACCCTACAAGTTTAGCAGTGCATTTTACTCGCCATTTCATGCGCTTTGAGATGTCGCTTAGCCCAATAAGCTATCTGAAATAGGAGCGACGTAATTTGAACAAATGTGATAGACTTACGCTGAATTCTTATATTAACCGTATATGACATAAAATGATCTAATCGGGTCTCTGGTTGCCTTACCCTAGAAGATTAATAGTGCATTTTACTCGCCATTTCATGCGCTTTTAGATGCCGCTTAGCCCAATACGCTATCTGAAATAGGAGCGACGTAAATAGAACAATTGTGATAGAATTTCGCTGAATTCTTATATTAACCAAAATATAAAATGATCTAATCGGGTCTCTGATTGCCCTATCATAGAAGTTTAATAGTGCATTTTACTCGCCATTTCATGCGCTTTTAGATGCCGCTGAGCCCAATACGCTATCTGAAATAGGAGCGACGTAAATTGAACAATTGTGATAGAATTTCGCTGAATTCTTATATTAACCAAAATATAAAATGATCTAGTCGGGTCTCTGATTGCCCTATCATAGTAGTTTAATAGTGCATTTCACTCGTCATTTCATGCGCTTTGAGATGCCGCTTAGCCCAATACGATATCTGCAATAGGAGCGACGTAAATTGAACAAATGTGATAGAATTTTGCTGACATCTTGAATTAACGATAATATAAAATGAACTAATCGGGTCCCTGTTTGCCCTACCCTACAAGTTTAGCAGTGCATTTTACTCGCCATTTCATGCGCTTTGAGATGTCGCTTAGCCCAATAAGCTATCTGAAATAGGAGCAACGTAATTTGAACAAATGTGATAGACTTACGCTGAATTCTTATATTAACCGTATATGACATAAAATGATCTAATCGGGTCTCTGGTTGCCTTACCCTAGAAGATTAATAGTGCATTTTACTCGCCATTTCATGCGCTTTTAGATGCCGCTTAGCCCAATACGCTATCTGAAATAGGAGCGACGTAAATAGAACAATTGTGATAGAATTTCGCTGAATTCTTATATTAACCAAAATATAAAATGATCTAATCGGGTCTCTGATTGCCCTATCATAGAAGTTTAATAGTGCATTTTACTCGCCATTTCATGCGCTTTTAGATGCCGCTGAGCCCAATACGCTATCTGAAATAGGAGCGACGTAAATTGAACAATTGTGATAGAATTTCGCTGAATTCTTATATTAACCAAAATATAGAATGATCTAATCGGGTCTCTGATTGCCCTATCATAGAAGATTAATAGTGCATTTTACTCGACACTCCACGCGCTTTAGGGTGCCGCCTAGCCCAGTACGCTATCCGAAATAGGAGCGACGTACATTGAACAAATGTGATAGAATTTTGCTGAATTCTTAAATTAACCATAATATAAAATGATCTAATCGGGTCTCTGTATGCCCTACCCTAGAAGTTTAATAGTGCATTTTACTCGCCATTTCATGCGCTTTGAGATGCCGCTTAGCCCAATACGCTATCTGAAATAGGAGCGACGAAAGTTGAACAAAGGTGATAGAATTTCGCTGAATTATTTTATTAACCAGAATGTAAAATGATCTAATCTGGTCTCTGTTCGCCCTAGCCTAGAAGTTTAATAGTGGATTTTACTCGGCATTCCGCGCGCTTTAAGATGCCGCCTATCCCAGTACGCTATCTGAAATAGGAGCGACCTAAATTGAACGAATGTGATAGAATTTTGCTGAATTCTTAAATTAACCATAATATAGAATGATCTAATCGGGTCTCTGTTTGCCCTACCCTAGAAGTTTAATAGTGCATTTCACTCGTCATTTCATGCGCTTTGAGATGCCGCTAAGCCCAATAAGCTATCTGTAATAGAAGCGACGTAAATTGAACAAATGTGATAGAATTTCGTTGAATTCTTATATTAACCAAAATATAAAATGGTCTAATCGGGTCTCTGATAGCCCTATCATAGAAGTTTAATAGTGCATTTTACCCGCCATTCCACGCGCTGTGAGATGCCGCCTTGCCCAGTACGCTATCTGAAATAGGAGCGACGTACGTTGAACAAATGTGATAGAATTACGATGAATTCTTATATTAACCGTAATATAAAATGAACGAATCGTGTCTCTGTTTGCCTTATCCTAGAAGTTTAATAGTGCATTTTACTCGCCATTTCATGCGCATTGAGATGCCGCTTAGCCCAATATGCTATCTGAAATAGGAGCGACGTAAATAGAACAATTGTGATAGAATTTCGCTGAATTCTTATATTAACCAAAATATAAAATGATCTAGTCGGGTCTCTGATTGCCCTATCCTAGAAGTTTAATAGTGCATTTCACTCGCCATTTCATGCGCTTTGAGATGCCGCTTAGCCCAATACGCTATCTGAAATAGGAGCGACGAAAGTTGAACAAAGGTGATAGAATTTCGCTGAATTATTTTATTAACCAGAATGTAAAATGATCTAATCTGGTCTCTGTTCGCCCTAGCCTAGAAGTTTAATAGTGGATTTTACTCGGCATTCCACGCGCTTTAAGATGCCGCCTATCCCAGTACGCTATCTGAAATAGGAGCGACCTAAATTGAACGAATGTGATAGAATTTTGCTGAATTCTTAAATTAACCATAATATAGAATGATCTAATCGGGTCTCTGTTTGCCCTACCCTAGAAGTTTAATAGTGCATTTCACTCGTCATTTCATGCGCTTTGAGATGCCGCTAAGCCCAATAAGCTATCTGTAATAGAAGCGACGTAAATTGAACAAATGTGATAGAATTTCGTTGAATTCTTATATTAACCAAAATATAAAATGATCTAATCGGGTCTCTGATTGCCCTATCATAGAAGTTTAGCAGTGCATTTTACTCGCCATTCCACGCGCTTTAAGATGCCGCCTAGCCCAGTACGCTATCTGAAATAGGAGCGACGTAAATTGAACTGATGTGATAAAATTTAGCTGACATCTTAAATTAACCATAATATAAAATGATCTAATCGGGTCTCTGTTTGCCCTACCCTAGAAGTTTAATAGTGCATTTCACTCGTCATTTCATGCGCTTTGAGATGCCGCTAAGTACAATAAGCTATCTGGAATAGCAGCGACGTAAATTGAACAAATGTGAAAGAATTACGCCGCATTCTTATATTAACCGTAATATAAAATGATCCAATCGGGTCTCTGTTTGCCTTATCCTAGAAGTTTAATAGTGCATTTTACTCGCCATTCCACGCGCTTTAAGATGCCGTCTAGCCCAGTACGCTACCTGAAATAGGAGCGACGTAAGTTGAACAAATGTGATAGAATTACGCTGAATTCTTATATTAACCGTAATATAAAATGATCTAATCGGGTCTCTGTTTGCCTTATCCTAGAAGTTTGATAGTGCATTTTACTGGCCATTTCATGCGCTTTGAGATGCAGCTTAGCCCAATACGCTATCTGAAATAGGAGCGACGTAAATTGAACAAATGTGATAGAATTTTGCTGAATTCTTAAATTAACCACAATATAAAATGATCTAATCGGGTCTCTGTTTGCCCTACCCTAGTAGTTTAATTGTGCATTTTACTCGCCATTTCATGCGCTTTTCGATGCCGCTTATCACAATACGCTATCTGAAATAGGAGCGACGTACGTTGAACAAATGTGATAGAATTTCGCTGAATTCTTTTAAGAACCATAATGTAAAATGATCTAATCGGGTCTCTGTTCGCCCTAGCCTAGAAGTTTAATAGCGCATTTTATTCGCCATTTCATGCGCCTTGAGATGCCGCTTAGCCCAATACGCTATCTGAAATAGGAGCGACGTAAATTGAACAAATGTGATAGAATTTCCCTGAAATCTTATATTAAACAAAATATAAAATGATCTAATCGGGTCTCTGATTGCCCTATCATAGAAGTTTAGCAGTGCATTTTACTCGCCATTCCACGCGCTTTAAGATGCCGCCTAGCCCAGTACGCTATCTAAATTAGGAGCGACGTAAATTGAACAAATGTGATAGAATTTCGCTGAATTCTTATATTAACCAAAATATAAAATGATCTAATCGGGTCTCCGTTTCCCTTATCCTAGAAGTTTAGTATTGCATTTTACTCGCCATTTCATGCGCTTTGAGATGCCGCTTAGCCCAATACGCTATCTGAAATAGGAGCGACGTAAATTGAACAAATGTGATAGAATTTTGCTGAATGCTTAAATTAACCACAATATAAAATGATCTAATCGGGTCTCTGTTTGCCCTACCCTATTAGTTTAATTGTGCATTTTACTCGCCATTTCATGCGCTTTGAGATGCCGCTTCGCCCAATACGCTATCTGAAATAGGAGCGACGTAAATTAAACAAATGTGATAGAATTTCCCTGAAATCTTATATTAAACAAAATATAAAATGATCTAATCGGGTCTCTGATTGCCCTATCATAGAAGTTTAGCAGTGCATTTTACTCGCCATTCCACGCGCTTTAAGATGCCGCCTAGCCCAGTACGCTATCTAAATTAGGAGCGACGTAAATTGAACAAATGTGATAGAATTTCGCCGAATTCTTAAATTAACCATAATATAAAATGATCTAATCGGGTCTCTGTTTGCCCTACCCTAGAAGTTTAATAGTGCATTTTGCTCGCCATTTCATGCGCTTTGAGATGCCGCTTAGCCCAATACGCTATCTGAAATATGAGCGACGTAAATTGAACAAATGTGACAGAATTTCGCTGAATTCTTATATTAACCAAAATATAAAATGATCTAATCGGGTCTCCGTTTGCCTTATCCTAGAAGTTTAGTATTGCATTTTACTCGCCATTTCATGCGCTTTGAGATGCCGCTTAGCCCAATACGCTATCTGAAATAGGAGCGACGTAAATTGAACAAATGTGATAGAATTTCGCTGAATTCTTAAATTAACTATAATATAAAATGATTTAATCGGGTCTCTGTTGGTCCTACCCTAGAAGTTTAATAGTGCATTTTACTAGCCATTTCATGCGCTTTGAGATGCCGCTTAGTGCAATACGCTATCTGAAATATGAGCGACGTAAATTGAACAAATGTGATAGAATTTCGCTGAATTCTTATATTAACCAAAATATAAAATGATCTAATCGGTTCTCTGTTTGCCTTATCATAGAAGTTTGACAGTACATTTTACTCGCCATTTCATGCGCTTTGAGATGCCGCTTAGCCCAATACGCTATCTGAAATAGGAGCGACGTAAATTGAACTAATGTGATAGAATTTTGTTGAATGCTTAAATTAACCACAATATAAAATGATCTAATCGGGTCTCTGTTTGCCCTACCCTATTAGTTTAATTGTGCATTTTACTCGCCATTTCATGCGCTTTGAGATGCCGCTTCGCCCAATACGCTATCTGAAATAGGAGCGACGTAAATTAAACAAATGTGATAGAATTTCCCTGAAATCTTATATTAAACAAAATATAAAATGATCTAATCGGGTCTCTGATTGCCCTATCATAGAAGTTTAGCAGTGCATTTTACTCGCCATTCCACGCGCTTTAAGATGCCGCATAGCCCAGTACGCTATCTAAATTAGGAGCGACGTAAATTGAACAAATGTGATAGAATTTCGCCGAATTCTTAAATTAACCATAATATAAAATGATCTAATCGGGTCTCTGCTTGCCCTACCCTAGAAGTTTAATAGTGCATTTTATTCGCCATTTCATACGCTTTGAGATGCCGCTTTGCCCAATACACTATCTGAAATAGGAGCGACGTAAATTAAACAAATGTGATAGAATTTCACTGAATTCTTATATTAATCAAAATATGAAATGATCTAATCGGGTCTCTGATTGCCCTAGCATAGAAGATTAATAGTGCATTTTACTCGCCATTCCGCGCGCTTTAAGATGCCGCATAGCCCAGTTCGCTATCTGAAATATGAGCGACGTAAATTGAACAAATGTGATAGAATTTCGCTGAATTCTTATATTAACCAAAATATAAAATGATCTAATCGGGTCTCTGTTTGCCTTATCCTAGAAGTTTAATAGTGCATTTCACTCGTCATTTCATGCGCTTTGTGATGCCGCTAAGCACAATAAGCTATCTGGAATAGCAGCGACGTAAATTGAACAAATGTGAGAGAATTTCGCTGAATTGTTATATTAACCTTAATGTAAAATGTTCTAATCGGGTCTCTGTTCGCCCTACCCTTGAAGATTAATAGTGCATTTCACTCGTCATTTCATGCGCTTTGAGATGCCGCTTAGCCCAATACGCTATCTGAAATATCAGCGACGTAAATTGAACAAGTGTGATAGAATTCTTCTGAATTCTTAAATAAACCACAATATGAAATGATCTAATCGGGTCTCTGTTTGCCCTACCCTAGAAGTTTAACAGTGCATTTTACTCGCCATTTCATGCTCTTTGAGATGCCGCTTAGCCCAATACGCTATCTGAAATAGGAGCGACGTAAATTGAACAAATGTGATAGAATTTCCCTGAATACTTATATTAACCTTAATGTAAAATGATCTAATCGGGTCTCTGTTCGCCCTACCCTAGAAGTTTAATAGTGCATTTCACTCACCATTTTATGCGCTTTGAGATGCCGCTTAGCCCAATACGCTATCTGAAATAGGAGCGACGTAAATAGAACAATTGTGATAGAATTTCGCTGAATTCTTATATTAACCAAAATCTAAAATGATCTAATCGGGTCTCTGATTGCCCTATCA
Organism: Macropis europaea; assembly: GCA_916610135.2. Lineage (NCBI taxonomy): Eukaryota > Metazoa > Arthropoda > Insecta > Hymenoptera > Melittidae > Macropis > Macropis europaea. The sequence goes on from CAKAJE020000756.1 coordinate 7,885, forward strand.
TAGAAGTTTAATAGTGCATTTTACTCGCCAATCCACGCGTTAAGATTCCGCCTAGCCCAGTACGCTATCTGAAATAGGAGCGACGTAAATTGAACAAATGTGATAGAATTTGGCTGAATTCTTAAATTAACCATAATATAAAATGATCTAATCGGGTCTCTGTTTGACCTACCCTAGAAGTTCAATAGTGCATTTCACTCGTCATTTCATGTGCTTTGAGATGCCGCTTAGCCCAATAAGCTATCTGAAATAGGAGCGACGTAAATTGAACAAATGTGATAGACTTACGCTGAATTCTTATATTAACCGTATATGATATAAAATGATCTAATCGGGTCTCTGGTTGCCTTACCCTAGAAGATTAATAGTGCATTTTACTCGCCATTTCATGCGATTTGAGATGCCGCTTAGCCCAATACGCTATCTGAAATAGGAGCGACGTAAATTGAACAATTGTGACAGAATTTCGCTGAATTCTTATATTAACCAAAATATAAAATGATCTAGTCGGGTCTCTGATTGCCCTATCATAGTAGTTTAATAGTGCATTTCACTCGTCATTTCATGCGCTTTAAGATGCCGCCTAGCCCAGTACGCTGTCTGAAATTGGAGCGACGTAAATTGAACAAATGTGATAGAATTTTGCTGACATCTTGAATTAACGATAATATAAAATGATCTAATCGGGTCCCTGTTTGCCCTACCCTACAAGTTTAGCAGTGCATTTTACTCGCCATTTCATGCGCTTTGAGATGCCGGTTAGCCCAATACGATATCTGAAATAGGAGCTACGTAAATTGAACAAATGTGATAGAATTTTGCTGACATCTTGAATTAACCATAATATAAAATGATCTAATCGGGTCTCTGTTTGCTCTACCCAAGAAGTTTAATAGTGCATTTCTCTCGTCATTTCATGCGCTTTGAGATACCGCTTAGCCCAATACGCTATCTGAAATAGGAGCGACGTAAATTCAACAAATGTGATAGAATTTCCCTGAAATCTTATATTAAACAAAGTATAAAATGATCTAAACGGGACTCTGATTGCCCTATCATAGAAGTTTAGAAGTGCATTTTACTCGCCCTTCCACGCGCTTTAAGATGCCGCCTAGCCCAGTACGCTATCTGAAATAGGAGCGACGTATGTTGAACAAATGTGATAGAATTACGCTGAATTCTTATATTAACCGTAATATAAAATGATCTAATCGGATCTCTGTTCGCCCTACCCTAGAAGATTACTAGTGCATTTCACTCGTCGTTTCATGCGCTTTGAGATGCCGCTTAGCCCAATAAGCTATCTGAAATAGGAGCGACGTAAATTGAACAAATGTGATAGAATTTTTCTGAATTCTTAAATTAACCATAATATAAAATGATCTAATCGGGTCTCTGTTTGCCCTACCCTAGAAGTTTAATAGTGCATTTCACTCGTCATTTCATGCGCTTTGAGATGCCGCTTAGCCCAATAAGCTATTTGAAATAGGAGCGACGTAAATTGAACAAATGTGATAGAATTTCGCTGAATTCTTATATTAACCAAAATATAAAATGATCTAGTCGGGTCCCTGATTGCCCTATCATAGAAGTTTAATACTGCATTTAGCTCGCCATTCCACGCGCTTTAAGATGCCGCCTAGCACAGTACGCTATCTGAAATTGGAGCGACGTAAATTGAACAAATGTGATAGAATTTCGCTGAATTCTTAAATTAACCATAACATAAAATGATCTAATCGGGTCTCTGTTTGCCCTACCCTAGAAGTTTAATAGTGCATTTTACTCGCCATTTCTTGCGCTTTGTGATGCCGCTTTGCCCAATAAGCTATCTGAAATAGGAGCGACGTAAATTGAACAAATGTGAGAGAATTTCGCTGAATTCTTATATTTACCTTAATGTAAAATGTTCTAATCGGGTCTCTGTTCGCCCTACCCTTGAAGATTAATAGTGCATTTCACTCGTCATTTCATGCGCTTTGAGATGCCGCTTAGCCCAATACGCTATCTGAAATATCAGCGACGTAAATTGAACAAATATGATAGAATTTTTCTGAATTCTTAAATAAACCATAATATGAAATGATCTAATCGGGTCTCTGTTTGCCCTACCCTAGAAGTTTAACAGTGCATTTTACTCGCCATTTCATGCTCTTTGAGATGCCGCTTAGCCCAATACGCTATCTGAAATAGGAGCGACGTAAATTGAACAAATGTGATAGAATTTCCCTGAATACTTATATTAACCTTAATGTAAAATGATCTAATCGGGTCTCTGTTCGCCCTACCCTAGAAGTTTAATAGTGCATTTCACTCGCCATTTCATGCGCTTTGAGATGCCGCTTAGCCCAATACGCTATCTGAAATAGGAGCGACGTAAATAGAACAATTGTGATAGAATTTCGCTGAATTCTTATATTAACCAAAATATAAAATGATCTAATCGGGTCTCTGATTGCCCTATCATAGAAGTTTAATAGTGCATTTTACTCGCCAATCCACGCGCTTTAAGATTCCGCCTAGCCCAGTACGCTATCTGAAATAGGAGCGACGTAAATTGAACAAATGTGATAGAATTTGGCTGAATTCTTAAATTAACCATAATATAAAATGATCTAATCGGGTCTCTGTTTGACCTACCCTAGAAGTTCAATAGTGCATTTCACTCGTCATTTCATGTGCTTTGAGATGCCGCTTAGCCCAATAAGCTATCTGAAATAGGAGCGACGTAAATTGAACAAATGTGATAGACTTACGCTGAATTCTTATATTAACCGTATATGATATAAAATGATCTAATCGGGTCTCTGGTTGCCTTACCCTAGAAGATTAATAGTGCATTTTACTCGCCATTTCATGCGCTTTGAGATGCCGCTTAGCCCAATACGCTATCTGAAATAGGAGCGACGTAAATTGAACAATTGTGATAGAATTTCGCTGAATTCTTATATTAACCAAAATATAAAATGATCTAGTCGGGTCTCTGATTGCCCTATCATAGTAGTTTAATAGTGCATTTCACTCGTCATTTCATGCGCTTTAAGATGCCGCCTAGCCCAGTACGCTGTCTGAAATTGGAGCGACGTAAATTGAACAAATGTGATAGAATTTTGCTGACATCTTGAATTAACGATAATATAAAATGATCTAATCGGGTCCCTGTTTGCCCTACCCTACAAGTTTAGCAGTGCATTTTACTCGCCATTTCATGCGCTTTGAGATGCCGGTTAGCCCAATACGATATCTGAAATAGGAGCTACGTAAATTGAACAAATGTGATAGAATTTTGCTGACATCTTGAATTAACCATAATATAAAATGATCTAATCGGGTCTCTGTTTGCTCTACCCAAGAAGTTTAATAGTGCATTTCTCTCGTCATTTCATGCGCTTTGAGATGCCGCTTAGCCCAATAAGCTATTTGAAATAGGAGCGACGTAAATTGAACAAATGTGATAGAATTTCGCTGAATTCTTATATTAACCAAAATATAAAATGATCTAGTCGGGTCCCTGATTGCCCTATCATAGAAGTTTAATAGTGCATTTAGCTCGCCATTCCACGCGCTTTAAGATGCCGCCTAGCACAGTACGCTATCTGAAATTGGAGCGACGTAAATTGAACAAATGTGATAGAATTTCGCTGAATTCTTAAATTAACCATAACATAAAATGATCTAATCGGGTCTCTGTTTGCCCTACCCTAGAAGTTTAATAGTGCATTTTACTCGCCATTTCTTGCGCTTTGTGATGCCGCTTTGCCCAATAAGCTATCTGAAATAGGAGCGACGTAAATTGAACAAATGTGAGAGAATTTCGCTGAATTCTTATATTTACCTTAATGTAAAATGTTCTAATCGGGTCTCTGTTCGCCCTACCCTTGAAGATTAATAGTGCATTTCACTCGTCATTTCATGCGCTTTGAGATGCCGCTTAGCCCAATACGCTATCTGAAATATCAGCGACGTAAATTGAACAAATATGATAGAATTTCGCTGAATTCTCATATTAACCAAAATATAAAATGATCTAATCGGGTCTCTGATAGCCCTATCATAGAAGTTTAATAGTGCATTTTACCCGCCATTCCACGCGCTGTAAGATGCCGCCCAGCCCAGTACGTTATCTGAAATAGGAGCGACGTACGTTGAACAAATGTGGTAGAATTACGCTGAATTCTTTTATGAACCATATTGTAAAATGATCTAATCGGGTCTCTGTTCGCCCTAGCCTAGAAGTTTAATAGCGAATTTTATTCGCCATTTCATGCGCTTTGAGATGCCGCTTACCCCAATACGCTATCTGAAATAGGAGCGACGTAAATTGAACAAATGTGATAGAATTTTTCTGAATTCTTAAATAAACCATAATATGAAATGATCTAATCGGGTCTCTGTTTGCCCTACCCTAGAAGTTTAAGAGTGCATTTTACTCGCCATTTCATGCTCTATGAGAGGCCGCTTAGCCCAATGCGCTATCTGAAATAGGAGCGACGTAAATTGAACGAATGTGATAGAATTTCGCTGGATTCTTATATTAACCAAAATATAAAATGATCAAATCGGGTCTCTGATAGCCCTATCATAGTAGTTTAATAGTGCATTTTACTCGCCATTCCACGCGCTTTAAGATGCCGCCTAGCCCAATACGCTATCTGAAGTAGGAGCGACGTAAGTTGAACAAATGTGATAGAATTACGCTGAATTCTTATATTAACCGTAATATAAAATGATCTAATCGGGTCTCTGTTTGCCTTATCCTAGAAGTTTAATAGTGCATTTTAATCGCCATTTCATGCGCATTGAGATGCCGCTTAGCCCAATACGCTATCTGAAATAGGAGCGACGTAAATTGAACAAATATGATAGAGTTTCGCTGAACTCTTAAATTAACCATACTATAAAATGATCTTATCCGGTCTCTGTTTGCCCTATCCTAGAAGTTTAATAGGGCATTTTACTCGTCATTTCATGCACTTTGAGATGCCGCTTAGCCCAATAAGCTATCTGAAATAGGAGCGACGTGAATTGAACAAATGTGATAGACTTACGCTGAATTCTTATATTAACCGTATATGATATAAAATGATCTAATCGGGTCTCTGTTTGCCCTACCCTAGAAGTTTAACAGTGCATTTTACTCGCCATTTCATGGGCTTTGAGATGCTGCTTAGCCCAATACGCTATCTGAAATAGGAGCGACGTAAATTGAACAAATGTGATAGAATTTCCCTGAATACTTATATTAACCTTAATGTAAAATGATCTAATCGGGTCTCTGTTCGCCCTACCCTAGAAGTTTAACAGTGCATTTCACCCGCAATTTCATGCGCTTTGAGATGGCGCTTAGCCCAATACGCTACCTGAAATAGGAGCGACGTAAATTGAACAAATGTGATAGAATTTCCCTGAATTCTTATATTAACCTTAATGTAAAATGATCTAATCGGGCCTTTGTTCGCCCTTCCCTAGAAGTTTAGCAGTGCATTTTACTCGCCATTTCATGCGCTTTGAGATGCCGCTTAGCCCAATACGATATCTGCAATAGGAGCGACGTAAATTGAGCAAATGTGTTAGAATTTGGCTGAATTCTTAAATTAACCATAATATAAAATGATCTAATCGGGTCTCTGTTTGCCCTACCCTAGAAGTTTAATAGTGCATTTCACTCGTCATTTCATGCGCTTTGAGATGCCGCTTAGCCCAATAAGCAATCTGAAATAGGAGCGACGTAAATTGAACAAATGTGATAGAATTTCGCTGAATTCTTATATTAACCAAAATATAAAATGATCTAGTCGGGTCTCTGATTGCCCTATAATAGAAGTTTAATAGTGCATTTAGCTCGCCTTTCCACACGCTTTAAGATGCCGCGTAGCCCAGTGCGCTATCTGAAACTGGAGCGACGTAAATTGAACAAATGTGATAGAATTTCGCTGAATTCTTATATTAACCGTAATATAAAATGATCTAATCGGGTCTCTGTTTGCCCTACCCTAGAACTTTAATAGTGCATTTTACTCGTCATTTCATGCGCTTTGAGATGCCGCTTAGCCTAATACGCTATCTGAAATAGGAGCGATATAAGTTGAACAAATGTGATAGAATTTCGCTGAATTCTTTTATTAAACATAACGTAAAATGATCTAATCGGATCTCTGTTCGCCCTGGCCTAGAACTTTAATAGTGCATTTTATTCGCCATTTCATACGCTTTGAGATGCCGCTTTGCCCAATACGCTATCTGAAATAGGAGCGACGTAAATTAAACAAATGTGATAGAATTTCACTGAATTCTTATATGAACCGTAATATAAAATGATCTAATCGGGTCTCTGTTTGCCTTATCCTAGATGTTTAATAGTGCATTTTACTCGCCATTTCATGCGCTTTGAGATGCCGCTTATCCCAATACGCTATCTGTAATAGGAGCGACGTAAGTTGAACAAATGTGATAGAATTTCGCTGAATTCTTATATTAACCAAAATATAAAATGATCTAATCGGGTCTCTGTTTGCCTTATCCTAGAAGTTTAGTATTGCATTTTACTCGCCATTTCATGCGCTTTGCGATGCCGCTTACCCCAATACGCTATCTGAAATAGGAGCGACGTAAATTGAACAAATGTGATAGAATTTCCCTGAAATCTTATATTAAACAAAATATAAAATGATCTAATCGGGTCTCTGATTGCGCTATCATAGAAGTTTAGTAGTGCATTCTACTCGCCATTCCACGCGCTTTAAGATGCCGCCTAGCCTAGTACGCTATCTGAAATAGGAGCGACGTAAATTGAACAAATGTGATAGAATTTCGCTCAATTCTTAAATTAACCATAATATAAAATGATCTAATCGGGTCTCTGTTTGCCCTACCCTAGAACTTTAATAGTGCATTTTACTCGTCATTTCATGCGCTTTGAGATGCCGCTTAGCCTAATACGCTATCTGAAATAGGAGCGATACAAGTTGAACAAATGTGATAGAATTTCCCTGAAATCTTATATTAAACAAAATATAAAATGATCTAATCGGGTCTCTGATTGCCCTATCATAGAAGTTTAGCGGTGCATTTTACTCGCCATTCCACGCGCTTTAAGATGCCGCCTAGCCCAGTAAGCTATCTAAATTAGGAGCGACGTAAGTTGAACAAATGAGATAGAATTTCGCTCAATTCTTAAATTAACCATAATATAAAATGATCTAATCGGGTCTCTGTTTGCCCTACCCTAGAAGTTTAATAGTGCATTTTACTCGCCATTTCATGCGCTTTGAGATGCCGCTTAGCCCAATAAGCTATCTGAAATAGGAGCGACGTAAATTGAACAAATGTGATAGAATTTCGCTGAATTCTTATATTAACCAAAATATAAAATGATCTAATCGGGTCTCTGTTTGCCTTATCCTAGAAGTTTAATAGTGCATTTCACTCGTCATTTCATGCGCTTTGAGACGCCGCTTCGCCCAATAAGCTAATTGAAATAGGAGCGACGTAAATTGAACAAATGTGATAGAATTTCGCTGAATTCTTATATTAACCGTAATATAAAATGATCTAATCGGGTCTCTGTTTGCCTTATCCTAGAAGTTTAATAGTGCATTTTACTCGCCATTCCACGCGCTTTAAGATGCCGCCTAGCCCAGTGCGCTACCTGAAATAGGAGCGACGTAAGTTGAACAAATGTGATAGAATTACGCTGAATTCTTATATTAACCGTAATATAAAATGATCTAATCGGGTCTCTGTTGGCTTATCCTAGAAGTTTGATAGTGCATTTTACTGGCCATTTCATGCGCTTTGAGATGCCTCTTAGCCCAATACGCTATCTGAAATAGGAGCGACGTAAATTGAACAAATGTGATAGAATTTTGCTGAATTCTTAAATTAACCACAATATAAAATGATCTAATCGGGTTTCTGTTTGCCCTACCCTAGTAGTTTAATTGTGCATTTTACTCGCCATTTCATGCGCTTTTCGATGCCGCTTATCCCAATACGCTATCTGAAATAGGAGCGACGTACGTTGAACAAATGTGATAGAATTTCGCTGAATTCTTATATTAACCAAAATATAAAATGATCTAATCGGGTCTCTGATTGCCCTATCATAGAACATTAATAGTGCATTTTACTCGCCACTCCACGCGCTTTAGGGTGCCGCCTAGCCCAGTACGCTATCCGAAATAGGAGCGACGTACATTGAACAAATGTGATAGAATTTTGCTGAATTCTTAAATTAACCATAATTAAAATGATCTAATGGGGTCTCTGTTTGCCCTACCCTAGAAGTTTAATAGTGCATTTTACTCGCCATTTCATGCGCTTTGAGATGCCGCTTAGCCCAATACGCTATCTGAAATAGGAGCGACGAAAGTTGAACAAAGGTGATAGAATTTCGCTGAATTATTTTATTAACCAGAATGTAAAATGATCTAATCTGGTCTCTGTTCGCCCTAGCCTAGAAGTTTAATAGTGGATTTTACTCGGCATTCCACGCGCTTTAAGATGCCGCCTATCCCAGTACGCTATCTGAAATAGGAGTGACCTAAATTGAACGAATGTGATAGAATTTTGCTGAATTCTTAAATTAACCATAATATAGAATGATCTAATCGGGTCTCTGCTTGCCCCACCCTAGAAGTTTAATAGTGCATTTTAGTCGCCATTTCATGCGCTTTGAGATGCCGCTTCGCCCAATACGCTATCTGAAATAGGAGCGGCGTAAATTAAACAAATGTGATAGAATTTCCCTGAAATCTTATATTAAACAAAATATAAAATGATCTAATCGGGTCTCTGATTGCCCTATCATAGAAGTTTAGCGGTGCATTTTACTCGCCATTCCACGCGCTTTAAGATGCCGCCTAGCCCAATAAGCTATCTGAAATAGGAGCAACGTAAGTTGAACAAATGTGATAGAATTTCGCTCAATTCTTAAATTAACCATAACATAAAATGATCTAATCGGGTCTCTGTTTGCCCTACCCTAGAAGTTTAATAGTGCATTTTACTCGCCATTTCTTGCGCTTTGAGATGCCGCTTTGCCCAATAAGCTATCTGAAATAGGAGCGACGTAAATTGAACAAATGTGATAGAATTTCGCTGAATTCTTATATTATCCAAAATATAAAATGATCTAATCGGGTCTCTGTTTGCCTTATCCTAGAAGTTTAATAGTGCATTTCACTCGTCATTTCATGCGCTTTGAGATGCCGCTAAGCACAATAAGCTATCTGGAATAGCAGCGACGTAAATTGAACAAATGTGATAGAATTACGCCGCATTCTTATATTAACCGTAATATAAAATGATCTAATCGGGTCTCTGTTTGCCTTATCCTAGAAGTTTAATAGTGCATTTTACTCGCCATTCACGCGCTTTAAGATGCCGCCTAGCCCAGTACGCTACCTGAAATAGGAGCGACGTAAGTTGAACAAATGTGATAGAATTACGCTGAATTCTTATATTAACCGTAATATAAAATGATCTAATCGGGTCTCTGTTTGCCTTATCCTAGAAGTTTGATAGTGCATTTTACTCGCCATTTCATGCATTTTGAGATGCCGCTTAGCCCACTACGCTATCTGAAATAGGAGCGACGTTAATTGAACAAATGTGATAGAATTTTGCTGAATGCTTAAATTAACCACAATATAAAATGATCTACTCGGGTCTCTGTTTGCCCTACCCTAATAGTTTAATTGTGCATTTTACTCGCCATTTCATGCGCTTTGAGATGCCGCTTATCCCAATACGCTATCTGAAATAGGAGCGACGTAAGTTGAACAAATGTGATAGATTTTCGCTGAATTCTTATATTAACCAAAATATAAAATGATCTAATCGGGTCTCTGTTTGCCTTATCCTAGAAGTTTAGTATTGCATTTTACTCGCCATTTCATGCGCTTTGAGATGCCGCTTATCCCAATACGCTATCTGAAATAGGAGCGACGTAAATTGAACAAATGTGATAGAATTTCCCTGAAATCTTATATTAAACAAAATATAAAATGATCTAATCGGGTCTCTGATTGCGCTATCATAGAAGTTTAGTAGTGCATTCTACTCGCCATTCCACGCGCTTTAAGATGCCGCCTAGCCTAGTACGCTATCTGAAATAGGAGCGACGTAAATTGAACAAATGTGATAGAATTTCGCTGAATTCTTATATTATCCAAAATATAAAATGATCTAATCGGGTCTCTGTTTGCCTTATCCTAGAAGTTTAATAGTGCATTTTACTCGCCATTTCATGCGCTTTGAGATGCCGCTTAGCCCAATACGCTATCTGAAATAGGAGCGACGTAAATTGAACAAATGTAATAGAATTTCGCTGAATTCTTAAATTAACCATAATATAAAATGATCTAATCGGGTCTCTGTTCGCCCTACCATAGAAGTCTAATAGTGCATTTCACTCTCCATTCCACGCGCTTTAAGATGCCGCCGAGCCCAGTACGGTATCTGAAATAGGAGCCTCGTAAATTGAACAAATGTGATAGAATTTTGCTGAATTCTTAAATTAACCATAATATAAAATGATCTAATCGGGTCTCTGTACGCCCTACCATAGAAATCTAATAGTGCATTTTACTCGACATTTCATGCGCTTTGCGATGCCGCTTAGCCCAATACGCTATCCGAAATAGGAGCGACGTAAGTTGAACAAATGTGATAGAATTTTGCTTAATTCTTAAATTAACCGTAATATAAAATGATCTAATCGGGTCTCTGTTTGCCCTAGCCTAGAAGTTTACGAGTGCATTTTATTCGCCATTTCATGCGCTTTGAGATGCCGCTTAGCCGAATACGCTATCTGAATTAAGAGCGACGTAAATTGAACAAATGTGAAAGAATTACGCCGCATTCTTATATTAACCGTAATATAAAATGATCTAATCGGGTCTCTGTTTGCCTTATCCTAGAAGTTTAATAGTGCATTTTACTCGCCATTCCACGCGCTTTAAGATGCCGCCTAGCCCAGTACGCTATCTAAATTAGGAGCGACGTAAGTTGAACAAATGTGATAGAATTACGCTGAATTCTTATATTAACCGTAACATAAAATGATCTAATCGGGTCTCTGTTTGCCCTACCCTAGAAGTTTAACAGTGCATTTTACTCGCTATTTCATGCGCTTTGAGATGCCGCATAGCCCAATACGCTATCTGAAATAGGAGCGACGTAAATTGAACAAATGTGATAGAATTTCCGTGAATTCTTATATTAACCTCAATGTAAAATGATCTAATCGGGTCTCTGGTCGCCCTACCATAGAAGTCTTATAGTGCATTTCACTCGCCATTTCATGCGCTTTGAGATGCCGCTTAGCCCAATACGCTATCTGAAATAGGAGCGACGTAAATTGAACAAATGTGATAGAATTTCCCTGAAATCTTATATTAAACAAAATATAAAATGATCTACTCGGGTCACTGATTGCCCTATCATAGAAGTTTAATAGTGCATTTTACTCGCCATTCCACGCGCTTTAAGTTGCCGCCTAGCCCAGTACGCTATCTGAAATAGGAGCGACGTAAATTGAACAAATGTGATAGAATTTTGCTGAATTCTTAAATTAACCATAACATAAAATGATCTAATCGGGTCTCTGTTTGCTCTACCCTAGACGTTTAATAGTGCATTTTCCTCGCCATTTCATGCGCTTCGAGATGCCGCTTAGCCCAATACGCTATCTGAAATACGAGCGACGTAAATTGAACAAATGTGATAGAATTTCGCTGAATTCTTATATTAACCAAAATATAAAATGATCTAATCGGGTCTCTGATTGCCCTATCATAGAAGATTAATAGTGCATTTTACTCGCCACTCCACGCGCTTTAGGATGCCGTCTCGCCCAGTACGCTATCCGAAATAGGAGCGACGTAAATTGAACAAATGTGATAGAATTTTGCTGAATTCTTAAATTAACCATAATATAAAATGATCTAATCGGGTCTCTGTTTGCCCAACCCTAGAAGATTAATAGTGCATTTTACTCGCCATTTCATGCGCCTTCAGATGCCTCTTAGCCCAATACGCTATCTGAAACAGGAGCTACGTAAATTGAACAAATGTGATAGAATTTCCCTGAAATCTTATATTAAACAAAATATAAAATGATCTACTCGGGTCACTGATTGCCCTATCATAGAAGTTTAATAGTGCGTTTTACTCGCCATTCCACGCGCTTTAAGTTGCCGCCTAGCCCAGTACGCTATCTGAAATAGGAGCGACGTAAATTGAACAAATGTGATAGAATTTTGCTGAATTCTTAAATTAACCATAACATAAAATGATCTAATCGGGTCTCTGTTTGCCCTACCCTAGACGTTTAATAGTGCATTTTCCTCGCCATTTCATGCGCTTTGAGATGCCGCTTAGCCCAATACGCTATCTGAAATACGAGCGACGTAAATTGAACAAATGTGATAGAATTTCGCTGAATTCTTATATTAACCAAAATATAAAATGATCTAATCGGGTCTCTGATTGCCCTATCATAGAAGATTACTAGTGCATTTTACTCGCCATTCCACGCGCTTTAAGATGCCGCCTAGCCCAGTACGCTATCTGAAATCGGAGCGACGTAACTTGAACAAATGTGATAGAATTACGCTGCATTCTTATATTAACCGTAATATAAAATGATCTAATCGGGTCTCTGTTTGCCCTACCCTAGAAGTTTAACAGTGCATTTTACTCGCCATTTCATGCGCTTTGAGATGCCGCATAGCCCAATACGCTATCTGAAATAGGAGCGACGTAAATTGAACAAATGTGATAGAATTTACGTGAATTCTTATATTAACCACAATGTAAAATGATCTAATCGGGTCTCTGGTCGCCCTACCATAGAAGTCTTATAATGCATTTCACTCGCCATTTCATGCGCTTTGAGATGCCGCTTAGCCCAATACGCTATCTGAAATAGGAGCGACCTAAATTGAACGAATGTGATAGAATTTTGCTGAATTCTTAAATTAACCATAATATAAAATGATCTAATCGGGTCGCTGCATGCCCTACCCTAGAAGTTTAATAGTGCATTTCACTCGTCATTTCATGCGCTCTGTGATGCCGCTAAGCACAATAAGCTATCTCGAATAGCAGCGACGTAAATTGAACAAATGTGATAGAATTACGCCGAATTCATATATTAACCGTAATATAAAATGATCTAATCAGGTCTCTGTTTGCCTTATCCTAGAAGTTTAATAGTGCATTTTACTCGCCATTCCACGCGCTTTAAGATGCCGCCTAGCCCAGTACGCTACCTGAAATAGGAGCGACGTAAGTTGAACAAATGTGATGGAATTACGCTGAATTCTTATATTAACCGTAATATAAAATGATCTAATCGGGTCTCTGTTTGCCTTATCCTAGAAGTTTGATAGTGCATTTTACTCGCCATTTCATGCGCTTTGAGATGCCGCTTCGCCCAATACGCTATCTGAAATAGGAGCGACGTAAATTGAACAAATGTGATAGAATTTCCCTGAAATCTTATATTAAACAAAATATAAAATGATCTAATCGGGTCTCTGATTGCGCTATCATAGAAGTTTAGTAGTGCATTCTACTCGCCATTCCACGCGCTTTAAGATGCCGCCTAGCCTAGTACGCTATCTGAAATAGGAGCGACGTAAATTGAACAAATGTGATAGAATTTCGCTGAATTCTTATATTATCCAAAATATAAAATGATCTAATCGGGTCTCTGTTTGCCTTATCCTAGAAGTTTAATAGTGCATTTTACTCGCCATTTCATGCGCTTTGAGATGCCGCTTAGCCCAATACGCTATCTGAAATAGGAGCGACGTAAATTGAACAAATGTAATAGAATTTCGCTGAATTCTTAAATTAACCATAATATAAAATGATCTAATCGGGTCTCTGTTCGCCCTACCATAGAAGTCTAATAGTGCATTTCACTCTCCATTCCACGCGCTTTAAGATGCCGCCGAGCCCAGTACGGTATCTGAAATAGGAGCCACGTAAATTGAACAAATGTGATAGAATTTTGCTGAATTCTTAAATTAACCATAATATAAAATGATCTAATCGGGTCTCTGTACGCCCTACCATAGAAATCTAATAGTGCATTTTACTCGCCATTTCATGCGCTTTGCGATGCCGCTTAGCCCAATACGCTATCCGAAATAGGAGCGACGTAAGTTGAACAAATGTGATAGAATTTTGCTTAATTCTTAAATTAACCGTAATATAAAATGATCTAATCGGGTCTCTGTTTGCCCTAGCCTAGAAGTTTACGAGTGCATTTTATTCGCCATTTCATGCGCTTTGAGATGCCGCTTAGCCGAATACGCTATCTGAATTAAGAGCGACGTAAATTGAACAAATGTGAAAGAATTACGCCGCATTCTTATATTAACCGTAATATAAAATGATCCAATCGGGTCTCTGTTTGCCTTATCCTAGAAGTTTAATAGTGCATTTTACTCGCCATTCCACGCGCTTTAAGATGCCGCCTAGCCCAGTACGCTATCTAAATTAGGAGCGACGTAAGTTGAACAAATGTGATAGAATTACGCTGAATTCTTATATTAACCGTAACATAAAATGATCTAATCGGGTCTCTGTTTGCCCTACCCTAGAAGTTTAACAGTGCATTTTACTCGCTATTTCATGCGCTTTGAGATGCCGCATAGCCCAATACGCTATCTGAAATAGGAGCGACGTAAATTGAACAAATGTGATAGAATTTCCGTGAATTCTTATATTAACCTCAATGTAAAATGATCTAATCGGGTCTCTGGTCGCCCTACCATAGAAGTCTTATAATGCATTTCACTCGCCATTTCATGCGCTTTGAGATGCCGCTTAGCCCAATACGCTATCTGAAATAGGAGCGACGTAAATTGAACAAATGTGATAGAATTTCCCTGAAATCTTATATTAAACAAAATATAAAATGATCTACTCGGGTCACTGATTGCCCTATCATAGAAGTTTAATAGTGCATTTTACTCGCCATTCCACGCGCTTTAAGTTGCCGCCTAGCCCAGTACGCTATCTGAAATAGGAGCGACGTAAATTGAACAAATGTGATAGAATTTTGCTGAATTCTTAAATTAACCATAACATAAAATGATCTAATCGGGTCTCTGTTTGCCCTACCCTAGACGTTTAATAGTGCATTTTCCTCGCCATTTCATGCGCTTCGAGATGCCGCTTAGCCCAATACGCTATCTGAAATACGAGCGACGTAAATTGAACAAATGTGATAGAATTTCGCTGAATTCTTATATTAACCAAAATATAAAATGATCTAATCGGGTCTCTGATTGCCCTATCATAGAAGATTAATAGTGCATTTTACTCGCCACTCCACGCGCTTTAGGATGCCGTCTCGCCCAGTACGCTATCCGAAATAGGAGCGACGTAAATTGAACAAATGTGACAGAATTTTGCTGAATTCTTAAATTAACCATAATATAAAATGATCTAATCGGGTCTCTGTTTGCCCAACCCTAGAAGATTAATAGTGCATTTTACTCGCCATTTCATGCGCCTTCAGATGCCTCTTAGCCCAATACGCTATCTGAAACAGGAGCTACGTAAATTGAACAAATGTGATAGAATTTCCCTGAAATCTTATATTAAACAAAATATAAAATGATCTACTCGGGTCACTGATTGCCCTATCATAGAAGTTTAATAGTGCGTTTTACTCGCCATTCCACGCGCTTTAAGTTGCCGCCTAGCCCAGTACGCTATCTGAAATAGGAGCGACGTAAATTGAACAAATGTGATAGAATTTTGCTGAATTCTTAAATTAACCATAACATAAAATGATCTAATCGGGTCTCTGTTTGCCCTACCCTAGACGTTTAATAGTGCATTTTCCTCGCCATTTCATGCGCTTTGAGATGCCGCTTAGCCCAATACGCTATCTGAAATAGGAGCGACGTAAATTGAACAAATGTGATAGAATTTCGCTGAATTCTTATATTAACCAAAATATAAAATGATCTAATCGGGTCTCTGATTGCCCTATCATAGAAGATTACTAGTGCATTTTACTCGCCATTCCACGCGCTTTAAGATGCCGCCTAGCCCAGTACGCTATCTGAAATCGGAGCGACGTAACTTGAACAAATGTGATAGAATTACGCTGCATTCTTATATTAACCGTAATATAAAATGATCTAATCGGGTCTCTGTTTGCCCTACCCTAGAAGTTTAACAGTGCATTTTACTCGCCATTTCATGCGCTTTGAGATGCCGCATAGCCCAATACGCTATCTGAAATAGGAGCGACGTAAATTGAACAAATGTGATAGAATTTCCGTGAATTCTTATATTAACCTCAATGTAAAATGATCTAATCGGGTCTCTGGTCGCCCTACCATAGAAGTCTTATAATGCATTTCACTCGCCATTTCATGCGCTTTGAGATGCCGCTTAGCCCAATACGCTATCTGAAATAGGAGCGACCTAAATTGAACGAATGTGATAGAATTTTGCTGAATTCTTAAATTAACCATAATATAAAATGATCTAATCGGGTCGCTGCATGCCCTACCCTAGAAGTTTAATAGTGCATTTCACTCGTCATTTCATGCGCTCTGTGATGCCGCTAAGCACAATAAGCTATCTCGAATAGCAGCGACGTAAATTGAACAAATGTGATAGAATTACGCCGAATTCATATATTAACCGTAATATAAAATGATCTAATCAGGTCTCTGTTTGCCTTATCCTAGAAGTTTAATAGTGCATTTTACTCGCCATTCCACGCGCTTTAAGATGCCGCCTAGCCCAGTACGCTACCTGAAATAGGAGCGACGTAAGTTGAACAAATCTGATGGAATTACGCTGAATTCTTATATTAACCGTAATATAAAATGATCTAATCGGGTCTCTGTTTGCCTTATCCTAGAAGTTTGATAGTGCATTTTACTCGCCATTTCATGCGCTTTGAGATGCCGCTTCGCCCAATACGCTATCTGAAATAGGAGCGACGTAAATTGAACAAATGTGATAGAATTTCCCTGAAATCTTATATTAAACAAAATATAAAATGATCTAATCGGGTCTCTGATTGCGCTATCATAGAAGTTTAGTAGTGCATTCTACTCGCCATTCCACGCGCTTTAAGATGCCGCCTAGCCTAGTACGCTATCTGAAATTGGAGCGACGTAAATTGAACAAATGTGATAGAATTTCGCTGAATTCTTATATTATCCAAAATATAAAATGATCTAATCGGGTCTCTGTTTGCCTTATCCTAGAAGTTTAATAGTGCATTTTACTCGCCATTTCATGCGCTTTGAGATGCCGCTTAGCCCAATACGCTATCTGAAATAGGAGCGACGTAAATTGAACAAATGTAATAGAATTTCGCTGAATTCTTAAATTAACCATAATATAAAATGATCTAATCGGGTCTCTGTTCGCCCTACCATAGAAGTCTAATAGTGCATTTCACTCTCCATTCCACGCGCTTTAAGATGCCGCCGAGCCCAGTACGGTATCTGAAATAGGAGCCACGTAAATTGAACAAATGTGATAGAATTTTGCTGAATTCTTAAATTAACCATAATATAAAATGATCTAATCGGGTCTCTGTACGCCCTACCATAGAAATCTAATAGTGCATTTTACTCGACATTTCATGCGCTTTGCGATGCCGCTTAGCCCAATACGCTATCCGAAATAGGAGCGACGTAAGTTGAACAAATGTGATAGAATTTTGCTTAATTCTTAAATTAACCGTAATATAAAATGATCTAATCGGGTCTCTGTTTGCCCTAGCCTAGAAGTTTACGAGTGCATTTTATTCGCCATTTCATGCGCTTTGAGATGCCGCTTAGCCGAATACGCTATCTGAATTAAGAGCGACGTAAATTGAACAAATGTGAAAGAATTACGCCGCATCCTTATATTAACCGTAATATAAAATGATCCAATCGGGTCTCTGTTTGCCTTATCCTAGAAGGTTAATAGTGCATTTTACTCGCCATTCCACGCGCTTTAAGATGCCGCCTAGCCCAGTACGCTATCTAAATTAGGAGCGACGTAAGTTGAACAAATGTGATAGAATTACGCTGAATTCTTATATTAACCGTAACATAAAATGATCTAATCGGGTCTCTGTTTGCCCTACCCTAGAAGTTTAACAGTGCATTTTACTCGCTATTTCATGCGCTTTGAGATGCCGCATAGCCCAATACGCTATCTGAAATAGGAGCGACGTAAATTGAACAAATGTGATAGAATTTCCGTGAATTCTTATATTAACCTCAATGTAAAATGATCTAATCGGGTCTCTGGTCGCCCTACCATAGAAGTCTTATAATGCATTTCACTCGCCATTTCATGCGCTTTGAGATGCCGCTTAGCCCAATACGCTATCTGAAATAGGAGCGACGTAAATTGAACAAATGTGATAGAATTTCCCTGAAATCTTATATTAAACAAAATATAAAATGATCTACTCGGGTCACTGATTGCCCTATCATAGAAGTTTAATAGTGCATTTTACTCGCCATTCCACGCGCTTTAAGTTGCCGCCTAGCCCAGTACGCTATCTGAAATAGGAGCGACGTAAATTGAACAAATGTGATAGAATTTTGCTGAATTCTTAAATTAACCATAACATAAAATGATCTAATCGGGTCTCTGTTTCCCCTACCCTAGACGTTTAATAGTGCATTTTCCTCGCCATTTCATGCGCTTCGAGATGCCGCTTAGCCCAATACGCTATCTGAAATACGAGCGACGTAAATTGAACAAATGTGATAGAATTTAGCTGAATTCTTATATTAACCAAAATATAAAATGATCTAATCGGGTCTCTGATTGCCCTATCATAGAAGATTAATAGTGCATTTTACTCGCCACTCCACGCGCTTTAGGATGCCGTCTCGCCCAGTACGCTATCCGAAATAGGAGCGACGTAAATTGAACAAATGTGATAGAATTTTGCTGAATTCTTAAATTAACCATAATATAAAATGATCTAATCGGGTCTCTGTTTGCCCAACCCTAGAAGATTAATAGTGCATTTTACTCGCCATTTCATGCGCCTTCAGATGCCTCTTAGCCCAATACGCTATCTGAAACAGGAGCTACGTAAATTGAACAAATGTGATAGAATTTCCCTGAAATCTTATATTAAACAAAATATAAAATGATCTACTCGGGTCACTGATTGCCCTATCATAGAAGTTTAATAGTGCGTTTTACTCGCCATTCCACGCGCTTTAAGTTGCCGCCTAGCCCAGTACGCTATCTGAAATAGGAGCGACGTAAATTGAACAAATGTGATAGAATTTTGCTGAATTCTTAAATTAACCATAACATAAAATGATCTAATCGGGTCTCTGTTTGCCCTACCCTAGACGTTTAATAGTGCATTTTCCTCGCCATTTCATGCGCTTTGAGATGCCGCTTAGCCCAATACGCTATCTGAAATACGAGCGACGTAAATTGAACAAATGTGATAGAATTTCGCTGAATTCTTATATTAACCAAAATATAAAATGATCTAATCGGGTCTCTGATTGCCCTATCATAGAAGATTACTAGTGCATTTTACTCGCCATTCCACGCGCTTTAAGATGCCGCCTAGCCCAGTACGCTATCTGAAATCGGAGCGACGTAACTTGTACAAATGTGATAGAATTACGCTGCATTCTTATATTAACCGTAATATAAAATGATCTAATCGGGTCTCTGTTTGCCCTACCCTAGAAGTTTAACAGTGCATTTTACTCGCCATTTCATGCGCTTTGAGATGCCGCATAGCCCAATACGCTATCTGAAATAGGAGCGACGTAAATTGAACAAATGTGATAGAATTTCCGTGAATTCTTATATTAACCTCAATGTAAAATGATCTAATCGGGTCTCTGGTCGCCCTACCATAGAAGTCTTATAATGCATTTCACTCGCCATTTCATGCGCTTTGAGATGCCGCTTAGCCCAATACGCTATCTGAAATAGGAGCGACCTAAATTGAACGAATGTGATAGAATTTTGCTGAATTCTTAAATTAACCATAATATAAAATGATCTAATCGGGTCGCTGCATGCCCTACCCTAGAAGTTTAATAGTGCATTTCACTCGTCATTTCATGCGCTTTGTGATGCCGCTAAGCACAATAAGCTATCTCGAATAGCAGCGACGTAAATTGAACAAATGTGATAGAATTACGCCGAATTCATATATTAACCGTAATATAAAATGATCTAATCAGGTCTCTGTTTGCCTTATCCTAGAAGTTTAATAGTGCATTTTACTCGCCATTCCACGCGCTTTAAGATGCCGCCTAGCCCAGTACGCTACCTGAAATAGGAGCGACGTAAGTTGAACAAATGTGATGGAATTTCGCTGAATTCTTATATTATCCAAAATATAAAATGATCTAATCGGGTCTCTGTTTGCCTTATCCTAGAAGTTTAATAGTGCATTTTACTCGCCATTTCATGCGCTTTGAGATGCCGCTTAGCCCAATACGCTATCTGAAATAGGAGCGACGTAAATTGAACAAATGTAATAGAATTTCGCTGAATTCTTAAATTAACCATAATATAAAATGATCTAATCGGGTCTCTGTTTGCCCTACCATAGAAGTCTAATAGTGCATTTCACTCTCCATTCCACGCGCTTTAAGATGCCGCCGAGCCCAGTACGGTATCTGAAATAGGAGCCACGTAAATTGAACAAATGTGATAGAATTTTGCTGAATTCTTAAATTAACCATAATATAAAATGATCTAATCGGGTCTCTGTACGCCCTACCATAGAAATCTAATAGTGCATTTTACTCGACATTTCATGCGCTTTGCGATGCCGCTTAGCCCAATACGCTATCCGAAATAGGAGCGACGTAAGTTGAACAAATGTGATAGAATTTTGCTTAATTCTTAAATTAACCGTAATATAAAATGATCTAATCGGGTCTCTGTTTGCCCTAGCCTAGAAGTTTACGAGTGCATTTTATTCGCCATTTCATGCGCTTTGAGATGCCGCTTAGCCGAATACGCTATCTGAATTAAGAGCGACGTAAATTGAACAAATGTGAAAGAATTACGCCGCATCCTTATATTAACCGTAATATAAAATGATCCAATCGGGTCTCTGTTTGCCTTATCCTAGAAGTTTAGTATTGCATTTTACTCGCCATTCCACGCGCTTTAAGATGCCGCCTAGCCCAGTACGCTATCTAAATTAGGAGCGACGTAAGTTGAACAAATGTGATAGAATTACGCTGAATTCTTATATTAACCGTAACATAAAATGATCTAATCGGGTCTCTGTTTGCCCTACCCTAGAAGTTTAACAGTGCATTTTACTCGCTATTTCATGCGCTTTGAGATGCCGCATAGCCCAATACGCTATCTGAAATAGGAGCGACGTAAATTGAACAAATGTGATAGAATTTCCGTGAATTCTTATATTAACCTCAATGTAAAATGATCTAATCGGGTCTCTGGTCGCCCTACCATAGAAGTCTTATAATGCATTTCACTCGCCATTTCATGCGCTTTGGGATGCCGCTTAGCCCAATACGCTATCTGAAATAGGAGCGACGTAAATTGAACAAATGTGATAGAATTTCCCTGAAATCTTATATTAAACAAAATATAAAATGATCTACTCGGGTCACTGATTGCCCTATCATAGAAGTTTAATAGTGCATTTTACTCGCCATTCCACGCGCTTTAAGTTGCCGCCTAGCCCAGTACGCTATCTGAAATAGGAGCGACGTAAATTGAACAAATGTGATAGAATTTTGCTGAATTCTTAAATTAACCATAACATAAAATGATCTAATCGGGTCTCTGTTTCCCCTACCCTAGACGTTTAATAGTGCATTTTCCTCGCCATTTCATGCGCTTCGAGATGCCGCTTAGCCCAATACGCTATCTGAAATACGAGCGACGTAAATTGAACAAATGTGATAGAATTTCGCTGAATTCTTATATTAACCAAAATATAAAATGATCTAATCGGGTCTCTGATTGCCCTATCATAGAAGATTAATAGTGCATTTTACTCGCCACTCCACGCGCTTTAGGATGCCGTCTCGCCCAGTACGCTATCCGAAATAGGAGCGACGTAAATTGAACAAATGTGATAGAATTTTGCTGAATTCTTAAATTAACCATAATATAAAATGATCTAATCGGGTCTCTGTTTGCCCAACCCTAGAAGATTAATAGTGCATTTTACTCGCCATTTCATGCGCCTTCAGATGCCTCTTAGCCCAATACGCTATCTGAAACAGGAGCTACGTAAATTGAACAAATGTGATAGAATTTCCCTGAAATCTTATATTAAACAAAATATAAAATGATCTACTCGGGTCACTGATTGCCCTATCATAGAAGTTTAATAGTGCGTTTTACTCGCCATTCCACGCGCTTTAAGTTGCCGCCTAGCCCAGTACGCTATCTGAAATAGGAGCGACGTAAATTGAACAAATGTGATAGAATTTTGCTGAATTCTTAAATTAACCATAACATAAAATGATCTAATCGGGTCTCTGTTTGCCCTACCCTAGACGTTTAATAGTGCATTTTCCTCGCCATTTCATGCGCTTTGAGATGCCGCTTAGCCCAATACGCTATCTGAAATACGAGCGACGTAAATTGAACAAATGTGATAGAATTTCGCTGAATTCTTATATTAACCAAAATATAAAATGATCTAATCGGGTCTCTGATTGCCCTATCATAGAAGATTACTAGTGCATTTTACTCGCCATTCCACGCGCTTTAAGATGCCGCCTAGCCCAGTACGCTATCTGAAATCGGAGCGACGTAACTTGAACAAATGTGATAGAATTACGCTGCATTCTTATATTAACCGTAATATAAAATGATCTAATCGGGTCTCTGTTTGCCCTACCCTAGAAGTTTAACAGTGCATTTTACTCGCCATTTCATGCGCTTTGAGATGCCGCATAGCCCAATACGCTATCTGAAATAGGAGCGACGTAAATTGAACAAATGTGATAGAATTTCCGTGAATTCTTATATTAACCTCAATGTAAAATGATCTAATCGGGTCTCTGGTCGCCCTACCATAGAAGTCTTATAATGCATTTCACTCGCCATTTCATGCGCTTTGAGATGCCGCTTAGCCCAATACGCTATCTGAAATAGGAGCGACCTAAATTGAACGAATGTGATAGAATTTTGCTGAATTCTTAAATTAACCATAATATAAAATGATCTAATCGGGTCGCTGCATGCCCTACCCTAGAAGTTTAATAGTGCATTTCACTCGTCATTTCATGCGCTCTGTGATGCCGCTGAGCACAATAAGCTATCTCGAATAGCAGCGACGTAAATTGAACAAATGTGATAGAATTACGCCGAATTCATATATTAACCGTAATATAAAATGATCTAATCAGGTCTCTGTTTGCCTTATCCTAGAAGTTTAATAGTGCATTTTACTCGCCATTCCACGCGCTTTAAGATGCCGCCTAGCCCAGTACGCTACCTGAAATAGGAGCGACGTAAGTTGAACAAATGTGATGGAATTACGCTGAATTCTTATATTAACCGTAATATAAAATGATCTAATCGGGTCTCTGTTTGCCTTATCCTAGAAGTTTGATAGTGCATTTTACTCGCCATTTCATGCGCTTTGAGATGCCGCTTCGCCCAATACGCTATCTGAAATAGGAGCGACGTAAATTGAACAAATGTGATAGAATTTCCCTGAAATCTTATATTAAACAAAATATAAAATGATCTAATCGGGTCTCTGATTGCGCTATCATAGAAGTTTAGTAGTGCATTCTACTCGCCATTCCACGCGCTTTAAGATGCCGCCTAGCCTAGTACGCTATCTGAAATAGGAGCGACGTAAATTGAACAAATGTGATAGAATTTCGCTGAATTCTTATATTATCCAAAATATAAAATGATCTAATCGGGTCTCTGTTTGCCTTATCCTAGAAGTTTAATAGTGCATTTTACTCGCCATTTCATGCGCTTTGAGATGCCGCTTAGCCCAATACGCTATCTGAAATAGGAGCGACGTAAATTGAACAAATGTAATAGAATTTCGCTGAATTCTTAAATTAACCATAATATAAAATGATCTAATCGGGTCTCTGTTCGCCCTACCATAGAAGTCTAATAGTGCATTTCACTCTCCATTCCACGCGCTTTAAGATGCCGCCGAGCCCAGTACGGTATCTGAAATAGGAGCCACGTAAATTGAACAAATGTGATAGAATTTTGCTGAATTCTTAAATTAACCATAATATAAAATGATCTAATCGGGTCTCTGTACGCCCTACCATAGAAATCTAATAGTGCATTTTACTCGCCATTTCATGCGCTTTGCGATGCCGCTTAGCCCAATACGCTATCCGAAATAGGAGCGACGTAAGTTGAACAAATGTGATAGAATTTTGCTTAATTCTTAAATTAACCGTAATATAAAATGATCTAATCGGGTCTCTGTTTGCCCTAGCCTAGAAGTTTACGAGTGCATTTTATTCGCCATTTCATGCGCTTTGAGATGCCGCTTAGCCGAATACGCTATCTGAATTAAGAGCGACGTAAATTGAACAAATGTGAAAGAATTACGCCGCATTCTTATATTAACCGTAATATAAAATGATCCAATCGGGTCTCTGTTTGCCTTATCCTAGAAGTTTAGTATTGCATTTTACTCGCCATTCCACGCGCTTTAAGATGCCGCCTAGCCCAGTACGCTATCTAAATTAGGAGCGACGTAAGTTGAACAAATGTGATAGAATTACGCTGAATTCTTATATTAACCGTAACATAAAATGATCTAATCGGGTCTCTGTTTGCCCTACCCTAGAAGTTTAACAGTGCATTTTACTCGCTATTTCATGCGCTTTGAGATGCCGCATAGCCCAATACGCTATCTGAAATAGGAGCGACGTAAATTGAACAAATGTGATAGAATTTACGTGAATTCTTATATTAACCTCAATGTAAAATGATCTAATCGGGTCTCTGGTCGCCCTACCATAGAAGTCTTATAATGCATTTCACTCGCCATTTCATGCGCTTTGAGATGCCGCTTAGCCCAATACGCTATCTGAAATAGGAGCGACGTAAATTGAACAAATGTGATAGAATTTCCCTGAAATCTTATATTAAACAAAATATAAAATGATCTACTCGGGTCACTGATTGCCCTATCATAGAAGTTTAATAGTGCATTTTACTCGCCATTCCACGCGCTTTAAGATGCCGCCTAGCCCAGTACGCTATCTGAAATAGGAGCGACGTAAATTGAACAAATGTGATAGAATTTTGCTGAATTCTTAAATTAACCATAACATAAAATGATCTAATCGGGTCTCTGTTTGCCCTACCCTAGACGTTTAATAGTGCATTTTCCTCGCCATTTCATGCGCTTCGAGATGCCGCTTAGCCCAATACGCTATCTGAAATACGAGCGACGTAAATTGAACAAATGTGATAGAATTTCGCTGAATTCTTATATTAACCAAAATATAAAATGATCTAATCGGGTCTCTGATTGCCCTATCATAGAAGATTAATAGTGCATTTTACTCGCCACTCCACGCGCTTTAGGATGCCGTCTCGCCCAGTACGCTATCCGAAATAGGAGC
Source organism: Macropis europaea (assembly GCA_916610135.2). NCBI lineage: Eukaryota > Metazoa > Arthropoda > Insecta > Hymenoptera > Melittidae > Macropis > Macropis europaea. Next base: position 33,495 of record CAKAJE020000756.1, read on the forward strand.
GACGTAAATTGAACAAATGTGATAGAATTTTGCTGAATTCTTAAATTAACCATAATATAAAATGATCTAATCGGGTCTCTGTTTGCCCAACCCTAGAAGATTAATAGTGCATTTTACTCGCCATTTCATGCGCCTTCAGATGCCTCTTAGCCCAATACGCTATCTGAAACAGGAGCTACGTAAATTGAACAAATGTGATAGAATTTCCCTGAAATCTTATATTAAACAAAATATAAAATGATCTACTCGGGTCACTGATTGCCCTATCATAGAAGTTTAATAGTGCGTTTTACTCGCCATTCCACGCGCTTTAAGTTGCCGCCTAGCCCAGTACGCTATCTGAAATAGGAGCGACGTAAATTGAACAAATGTGATAGAATTTTGCTGAATTCTTAAATTAACCATAACATAAAATGATCTAATCGGGTCTCTGTTTGCCCTACCCTAGACGTTTAATAGTGCATTTTCCTCGCCATTTCATGCGCTTTGAGATGCCGCTTAGCCCAATACGCTATCTGAAATACGAGCGACGTAAATTGAACAAATGTGATAGAATTTCGCTGAATTCTTATATTAACCAAAATATAAAATGATCTAATCGGGTCTCTGATTGCCCTATCATAGAAGATTACTAGTGCATTTTACTCGCCATTCCACGCGCTTTAAGATGCCGCCTAGCCCAGTACGCTATCTGAAATCGGAGCGACGTAACTTGAACAAATGTGATAGAATTACGCTGCATTCTTATATTAACCGTAATATAAAATGATCTAATCGGGTCTCTGTTTGCCCTACCCTAGAAGTTTAACAGTGCATTTTACTCGCCATTTCATGCGCTTTGAGATGCCGCATAGCCCAATACGCTATCTGAAATAGGAGCGACGTAAATTGAACAAATGTGATAGAATTTCCGTGAATTCTTATATTAACCTCAATGTAAAATGATCTAATCGGGTCTCTGGTCGCCCTACCATAGAAGTCTTATAATGCATTTCACTCGCCATTTCATGCGCTTTGAGATGCCGCTTAGCCCAATACGCTATCTGAAATAGGAGCGACCTAAATTGAACGAATGTGATAGAATTTTGCTGAATTCTTAAATTAACCATAATATAAAATGATCTAATCGGGTCGCTGCATGCCCTACCCTAGAAGTTTAATAGTGCATTTCACTCGTCATTTCATGCGCTCTGTGATGCCGCTAAGCACAATAAGCTATCTCGAATAGCAGCGACGTAAATTGAACAAATGTGATAGAATTACGCCGAATTCATATATTAACCGTAATATAAAATGATCTAATCAGGTCTCTGTTTGCCTTATCCAAGAAGTTTAATAGTGCATTTTACTCGCCATTCCACGCGCTTTAAGATGCCGCCTAGCCCAGTACGCTACCTGAAATAGGAGCGACGTAAGTTGAACAAATGTGATGGAATTTCGCTGAATTCTTATATTATCCAAAATATAAAATGATCTAATCGGGTCTCTGTTTGCCTTATCCTAGAAGTTTAATAGTGCATTTTACTCGCCATTTCATGCGCTTTGAGATGCCGCTTAGCCCAATACGCTATCTGAAATAGGAGCGACGTAAATTGAACAAATGTAATAGAATTTCGCTGAATTCTTAAATTAACCATAATATAAAATGATCTAATCGGGTCTCTGTTCGCCCTACCATAGAAGTCTAATAGTGCATTTCACTCTCCATTCCACGCGCTTTAAGATGCCGCCGAGCCCAGTACGGTATCTGAAATAGGAGCCACGTAAATTGAACAAATGTGATAGAATTTTGCTGAATTCTTAAATTAACCATAATATAAAATGATCTAATCGGGTCTCTGTACGCCCTACCATAGAAATCTAATAGTGCATTTTACTCGCCATTTCATGCGCTTTGCGATGCCGCTTATCCCAATACGCTATCCGAAATAGGAGCGACGTAAGTTGAACAAATGTGATAGAATTTTGCTTAATTCTTAAATTAACCGTAATATAAAATGATCTAATCGGGTCTCTGTTTGCCCTAGCCTAGAAGTTTACGAGTGCATTTTATTCGCCATTTCATGCGCTTTGAGATGCCGCTTAGCCGAATACGCTATCTGAATTAAGAGCGACGTAAATTGAACAAATGTGAAAGAATTACGCCGCATCCTTATATTAACCGTAATATAAAATGATCCAATCGGGTCTCTGTTTGCCTTATCCTAGAAGTTTAATAGTGCATTTTACTCGCCATTCCACGCGCTTTAAGATGCCGCCTAGCCCAGTACGCTATCTAAATTAGGAGCGACGTAAGTTGAACAAATGTGATAGAATTACGCTGAATTCTTATATTAACCGTAACATAAAATGATCTAATCGGGTCTCTGTTTGCCCTACCCTAGAAGTTTAACAGTGCATTTTACTCGCTATTTCATGCGCTTTGAGATGCCGCATAGCCCAATACGCTATCTGAAATAGGAGCGACGTAAATTGAACAAATGTGATAGAATTTCCGTGAATTCTTATATTAACCTCAATGTAAAATGATCTAATCGGGTCTCTGGTCGCCCTACCATAGAAGTCTTATAATGCATTTCACTCGCCATTTCATGCGCTTTGAGATGCCGCTTAGCCCAATACGCTATCTGAAATAGGAGCGACGTAAATTGAACAAATGTGATAGAATTTCCCTGAAATCTTATATTAAACAAAATATAAAATGATCTACTCGGGTCACTGATTGCCCTATCATAGAAGTTTAATAGTGCATTTTACTCGCCATTCCACGCGCTTTAAGTTGCCGCCTAGCCCAGTACGCTATCTGAAATAGGAGCGACGTAAATTGAACAAATGTGATAGAATTTTGCTGAATTCTTAAATTAACCATAACATAAAATGATCTAATCGGGTCTCTGTTTCCCCTACCCTAGACGTTTAATAGTGCATTTTCCTCGCCATTTCATGCGCTTCGAGATGCCGCTTAGCCCAATACGCTATCTGAAATACGAGCGACGTAAATTGAACAAATGTGATAGAATTTCGCTGAATTCTTATATTAACCAAAATATAAAATGATCTAATCGGGTCTCTGATTGCCCTATCATAGAAGATTAATAGTGCATTTTACTCGCCACTCCACGCGCTTTAGGATGCCGTCTCGCCCAGTACGCTATCCGAAATAGGAGCGACGTAAATTGAACAAATGTGATAGAATTTTGCTGAATTCTTAAATTAACCATAATATAAAATGATCTAATCGGGTCTCTGTTTGCCCAACCCTAGAAGATTAATAGTGCATTTTACTCGCCATTTCATGCGCCTTCAGATGCCTCTTAGCCCAATACGCTATCTGAAACAGGAGCTACGTAAATTGAACAAATGTGATAGAATTTCCCTGAAATCTTATATTAAACAAAATATAAAATGATCTACTCGGGTCACTGATTGCCCTATCATAGAAGTTTAATAGTGCGTTTTACTCGCCATTCCACGCGCTTTAAGTTGCCGCCTAGCCCAGTACGCTATCTGAAATAGGAGCGACGTAAATTGAACAAATGTGATAGAATTTTGCTGAATTCTTAAATTAACCATAACATAAAATGATCTAATCGGGTCTCTGTTTGCCCTACCCTAGACGTTTAATAGTGCATTTTCCTCGCCATTTCATGCGCTTTGAGATGCCGCTTAGCCCAATACGCTATCTGAAATACGAGCGACGTAAATTGAACAAATGTGATAGAATTTCGCTGAATTCTTATATTAACCAAAATATAAAATGATCTAATCGGGTCTCTGATTGCCCTATCATAGAAGATTACTAGTGCATTTTACTCGCCATTCCACGCGCTTTAAGATGCCGCCTAGCCCAGTACGCTATCTGAAATCGGAGCGACGTAACTTGAACAAATGTGATAGAATTACGCTGCATTCTTATATTAACCGTAATATAAAATGATCTAATCGGGTCTCTGTTTGCCCTACCCTAGAAGTTTAACAGTGCATTTTACTCGCCATTTCATGCGCTTTGAGATGCCGCATAGCCCAATACGCTATCTGAAATAGGAGCGACGTAAATTGAACAAATGTGATAGAATTTCCGTGAATTCTTATATTAACCTCAATGTAAAATGATCTAATCGGGTCTCTGGTCGCCCTACCATAGAAGTCTTATAATGCATTTCACTCGCCATTTCATGCGCTTTGAGATGCCGCTTAGCCCAATACGCTATCTGAAATAGGAGCGACCTAAATTGAACGAATGTGATAGAATTTTGCTGAATTCTTAAATTAACCATAATATAAAATGATCTAATCGGGTCGCTGCATGCCCTACCCTAGAAGTTTAATAGTGCATTTCACTCGTCATTTCATGCGCTTTGTGATGCCGCTAAGCACAATAAGCTATCTCGAATAGCAGCGACGTAAATTGAACAAATGTGATAGAATTACGCCGAATTCATATATTAACCGTAATATAAAATGATCTAATCAGGTCTCTGTTTGCCTTATCCCAGAAGTTTAATAGTGCATTTTACTCGCCATTCCACGCGCTTTAAGATGCCGCCTAGCCCAGTACGCTACCTGAAATAGGAGCGACGTAAGTTGAACAAATGTGATGGAATTTCGCTGAATTCTTATATTATCCAAAATATAAAATGATCTAATCGGGTCTCTGTTTGCCTTACCCTAGAAGTTTAATAGTGCATTTTACTCGCCATTTCATGCGCTTTGAGATGCCGCTTAGCCCAATACGCTATCTGAAATAGGAGCGACGTAAATTGAACAAATGTAATAGAATTTCGCTGAATTCTTAAATTAACCATAATATAAAATGATCTAATCGGGTCTCTGTTCGCCCTACCATAGAAGTCTAATAGTGCATTTCACTCTCCATTCCACGCGCTTTAAGATGCCGCCGAGCCCAGTACGGTATCTGAAATAGGAGCCACGTAAATTGAACAAATGTGATAGAATTTTGCTGAATTCTTAAATTAACCTTAATATAAAATGATCTAATCGGGTCTCTGTACGCCCTACCATAGAAATCTAATAGTGCATTTTACTCGCCATTTCATGCGCTTTGCGATGCCGCTTATCCCAATACGCTATCCGAAATAGGAGCGACGTAAGTTGAACAAATGTGATAGAATTTTGCTTAATTCTTAAATTAACCGTAATATAAAATGATCTAATCGGGTCTCTGTTTGCCCTAGCCTAGAAGTTTACGAGTGCATTTTATTCGCCATTTCATGCGCTTTGAGATGCCGCTTAGCCGAATACGCTATCTGAATTAAGAGCGACGTAAATTGAACAAATGTGAAAGAATTACGCCGCATCCTTATATTAACCGTAATATAAAATGATCCAATCGGGTCTCTGTTTGCCTTATCCTAGAAGTTTAATAGTGCATTTTACTCGCCATTCCACGCGCTTTAAGATGCCGCCTAGCCCAGTACGCTATCTAAATTAGGAGCGACGTAAGTTGAACAAATGTGATAGAATTACGCTGAATTCTTATATTAACCGTAACATAAAATGATCTAATCGGGTCTCTGTTTGCCCTACCCTAGAAGTTTAACAGTGCATTTTACTCGCTATTTCATGCGCTTTGAGATGCCGCATAGCCCAATACGCTATCTGAAATAGGAGCGACGTAAATTGAACAAATGTGATAGAATTTCCGTGAATTCTTATATTAACCTCAATGTAAAATGATCTAATCGGGTCTCTGGTCGCCCTACCATAGAAGTCTTATAATGCATTTCACTCGCCATTTCATGCGCTTTGAGATGCCGCTTAGCCCAATACGCTATCTGAAATAGGAGCGACGTAAATTGAACAAATGTGATAGAATTTCCCTGAAATCTTATATTAAACAAAATATAAAATGATCTACTCGGGTCACTGATTGCCCTATCATAGAAGTTTAATAGTGCATTTTACTCGCCATTCCACGCGCTTTACGTTGCCGCCTAGCCCAGTACGCTATCTGAAATAGGAGCGACGTAAATTGAACAAATGTGATAGAATACCGCTGAATTCTTAAATTAACTATAACATAAAATGATCTAATCGGGTCTCTGTTTCCCCTACCCTAGACGTTTAATAGTGCATTTTCCTCGCCATTTCATGCGCTTCGAGATGCCGCTTAGCCCAATACGCTATCTGAAATACGAGCGACGTAAATTGAACAAATGTGATAGAATTTCGCTGAATTCTTATATTAACCAAAATATAAAATGATCTAATCGGGTCTCTGATTGCCCTATCATAGAAGATTAATAGTGCATTTTACTCGCCACTCCACGCGCTTTAGGATGCCGTCTCGCCCAGTACGCTATCCGAAATAGGAGCGACGTAAATTGAACAAATGTGACAGAATTTTGCTGAATTCTTAAATTAACCATAATATAAAATGATCTAATCGGGTCTCTGTTTGCCCAACCCTAGAAGATTAATAGTGCATTTTACTCGCCATTTCATGCGCCTTCAGATGCCTCTTAGCCCAATACGCTATCTGAAACAGGAGCTACGTAAATTGAACAAATGTGATAGAATTTCCCTGAAATCTTATATTAAACAAAATATAAAATGATCTACTCGGGTCACTGATTGCCCTATCATAGAAGTTTAATAGTGCGTTTTACTCGCCATTCCACGCGCTTTAAGTTGCCGCCTAGCCCAGTACGCTATCTGAAATAGGAGCGACGTAAATTGAACAAATGTGATAGAATTTTGCTGAATTCTTAAATTAACCATAACATAAAATGATCTAATCGGGTCTCTGTTTGCCCTACCCTAGACGTTTAATAGTGCATTTTCCTCGCCATTTCATGCGCTTTGAGATGCCGCTTAGCCCAATACGCTATCTGAAATACGAGCGACGTAAATTGAACAAATGTGATAGAATTTCGCTGAATTCTTATATTAACCAAAATATAAAATGATCTAATCGGGTCTCTGATTGCCCTATCATAGAAGATTACTAGTGCATTTTACTCGCCATTCCACGCGCTTTAAGATGCCGCCTAGCCCAGTACGCTATCTGAAATCGGAGCGACGTAACTTGAACAAATGTGATAGAATTACGCTGCATTCTTATATTAACCGTAATATAAAATGATCTAATCGGGTCTCTGTTTGCCCTACCCTAGAAGTTTAACAGTGCATTTTACTCGCCATTTCATGCGCTTTGAGATGCCGCATAGCCCAATACGCTATCTGAAATAGGAGCGACGTAAATTGAACAAATGTGATAGAATTTCCGTGAATTCTTATATTAACCTCAATGTAAAATGATCTAATCGGGTCTCTGGTCGCCCTACCATAGAAGTCTTATAATGCATTTCACTCGCCATTTCATGCGCTTTGAGATGCCGCTTAGCCCAATACGCTATCTGAAATAGGAGCGACCTAAATTGAACAAATGTGATAGAATTTTGCTGAATTCTTAAATTAACCATAATATAAAATGATCTAATCGGGTCGCTGCATGCCCTACCCTAGAAGTTTAATAGTGCATTTCACTCGTCATTTCATGCGCTTTGTGATGCCGCTAAGCACAATAAGCTATCTCGAATAGCAGCGACGTAAATTGAACAAATGTGATAGAATTACGCCGAATTCATATATTAACCGTAATATAAAATGATCTAATCAGGTCTCTGTTTGCCTTATCCTAGAAGTTTAATAGTGCATTTTACTCGCCATTCCACGCGCTTTAAGATGCCGCCTAGCCCAGTACGCTATCTGAAATAGGAGCGACGTAAGTTGAACAAATGTGATGGAATTTCGCTGAATTCTTATATTATCCAAAATATAAAATGATCTAATCGGGTCTCTGTTTGCCTTATCCTAGAAGTTTAATAGTGCATTTTACTCGCCATTTCATGCGCTTTGAGATGCCGCTTAGCCCAATACGCTATCTGAAATAGGAGCGACGTAAATTGAACAAATGTAATAGAATTTCGCTGAATTCTTAAATTAACCATAATATAAAATGATCTAATCGGGTCTCTGTTCGCCCTACCATAGAAGTCTAATAGTGCATTTCACTCTCCATTCCACGCGCTTTAAGATGCCGCCGAGCCCAGTACGGTATCTGAAATAGGAGCCACGTAAATTGAACAAATGTGATAGAATTTTGCTGAATTCTTAAATTAACCATAATATAAAATGATCTAATCGGGTCTCTGTACGCCCTACCATAGAAATCTAATAGTGCATTTTACTCGCCATTTCATGCGCTTTGCGATGCCGCTTAGCCCAATACGCTATCCGAAATAGGAGCGACGTAAGTTGAACAAATGTGATAGAATTTTGCTTAATTCTTAAATTAACCGTAATATAAAATGATCTAATCGGGTCTCTGTTTGCCCTAGCCTAGAAGTTTACGAGTGCATTTTATTCGCCATTTCATGCGCTTTGAGATGCCGCTTAGCCGAATACGCTATCTGAATTAAGAGCGACGTAAATTGAACAAATGTGAAAGAATTACGCCGCATCCTTATATTAACCGTAATATAAAATGATCCAATCGGGTCTCTGTTTGCCTTATCCTAGAAGTTTAATAGTGCATTTTACTCGCCATTCCACGCGCTTTAAGATGCCGCCTAGCCCAGTACGCTATCTAAATTAGGAGCGACGTAAGTTGAACAAATGTGATAGAATTACGCTGAATTCTTATATTAACCGTAACATAAAATGATCTAATCGGGTCTCTGTTTGCCCTACCCTAGAAGTTTAACAGTGCATTTTACTCGCTATTTCATGCGCTTTGAGATGCCGCATAGCCCAATACGCTATCTGAAATAGGAGCGACGTAAATTGAACAAATGTGATAGAATTTCCGTGAATTCTTATATTAACCTCAATGTAAAATGATCTAATCGGGTCTCTGGTCGCCCTACCATAGAAGTCTTATAATGCATTTCACTCGCCATTTCATGCGCTTTGAGATGCCGCTTAGCCCAATACGCTATCTGAAATAGGAGCGACGTAAATTGAACAAATGTGATAGAATTTCCCTGAAATCTTATATTAAACAAAATATAAAATGATCTACTCGGGTCACTGATTGCCCTATCATAGAAGTTTAATAGTGCATTTTACTCGCCATTCCACGCGCTTTAAGTTGCCGCCTAGCCCAGTACGCTATCTGAAATAGGAGCGACGTAAATTGAACAAATGTGATAGAATTTTGCTGAATTCTTAAATTAACCATAACATAAAATGATCTAATCGGGTCTCTGTTTCCCCTACCCTAGACGTTTAATAGTGCATTTTCCTCGCCATTTCATGCGCTTCGAGATGCCGCTTAGCCCAATACGCTATCTGAAATACGAGCGACGTAAATTGAACAAATGTGATAGAATTTCGCTGAATTCTTATATTAACCAAAATATAAAATGATCTAATCGGGTCTCTGATTGCCCTATCATAGAAGATTAATAGTGCATTTTACTCGCCACTCCACGCGCTTTAGGATGCCGTCTCGCCCAGTACGCTATCCGAAATAGGAGCGACGTAAATTGAACAAATGTGATAGAATTTTGCTGAATTCTTAAATTAACCATAATATAAAATGATCTAATCGGGTCTCTGTTTGCCCAACCCTAGAAGATTAATAGTGCATTTTACTCGCCATTTCATGCGCCTTCAGATGCCTCTTAGCCCAATACGCTATCTGAAACAGGAGCTACGTAAATTGAACAAATGTGATAGAATTTCCCTGAAATCTTATATTAAACAAAATATAAAATGATCTACTCGGGTCACTGATTGCCCTATCATAGAAGTTTAATAGTGCGTTTTACTCGCCATTCCACGCGCTTTAAGTTGCCGCCTAGCCCAGTACGCTATCTGAAATAGGAGCGACGTAAATTGAACAAATGTGATAGAATTTTGCTGAATTCTTAAATTAACCATAACATAAAATGATCTAATCGGGTCTCTGTTTGCCCTACCCTAGACGTTTAATAGTGCATTTTCCTCGCCATTTCATGCGCTTTGAGATGCCGCTTAGCCCAATACGCTATCTGAAATACGAGCGACGTAAATTGAACAAATGTGATAGAATTTCGCTGAATTCTTATATTAACCAAAATATAAAATGATCTAATCGGGTCTCTGATTGCCCTATCATAGAAGATTACTAGTGCATTTTACTCGCCATTCCACGCGCTTTAAGATGCCGCCTAGCCCAGTACGCTATCTGAAATCGGAGCGACGTAACTTGAACAAATGTGATAGAATTACGCTGCATTCTTATATTAACCGTAATATAAAATGATCTAATCGGGTCTCTGTTTGCCCTACCCTAGAAGTTTAACAGTGCATTTTACTCGCCATTTCATGCGCTTTGAGATGCCGCATAGCCCAATACGCTATCTGAAATAGGAGCGACGTAAATTGAACAAATGTGATAGAATTTCCGTGAATTCTTATATTAACCTCAATGTAAAATGATCTAATCGGGTCTCTGGTCGCCCTACCATAGAAGTCTTATAATGCATTTCACTCGCCATTTCATGCGCTTTGAGATGCCGCTTAGCCCAATACGCTATCTGAAATAGGAGCGACCTAAATTGAACGAATGTGATAGAATTTTGCTGAATTCTTAAATTAACCATAATATAAAATGATCTAATCGGGTCGCTGCATGCCCTACCCTAGAAGTTTAATAGTGCATTTCACTCGTCATTTCATGCGCTTTGTGATGCCGCTAAGCACAATAAGCTATCTCGAATAGCAGCGACGTAAATTGAACAAATGTGATAGAATTACGCCGAATTCATATATTAACCGTAATATAAAATGATCTAATCAGGTCTCTGTTTGCCTTATCCTAGAAGTTTAATAGTGCATTTTACTCGCCATTCCACGCGCTTTAAGATGCCGCCTAGCCCAGTACGCTACCTGAAATAGGAGCGACGTAAGTTGAACAAATGTGATGGAATTACGCTGAATTCTTATATTAACCGTAATATAAAATGATCTAATCGGGTCTCTGTTTGCCTTATCCTAGAAGTTTGATAGTGCATTTTACTCGCCATTTCATGCGCTTTGAGATGCCGCTTCGCCCAATACGCTGTCTGAAATAGGAGCGACGTAAATTGAACAAATGTGATAGAATTTTGCTGAATGCTTAAATTAACCACAATATAAAATGATCTAATCGGGTCTCTGTTTGCCCTACCCTATTAGTTTAATTGTGCATTTTACTCGCAATTTCATGCGCTTTGAGATGCCGCTTAGCCCAATACGCTATCTGAAATAGGAGCGACTAAAGTTGAACAAAGGTGATAGAATTTCCCTGAATTCTTATATTAACCTTAATGTAAAATGATCTAATCGGGTCTCTGTTCGCCCTACCATAGAAGTCTAATAGTGCATTTCACTCGCCATTTCATGCGCTTTGAGATGCCGCTTAGCACAATACGCTATCTGAAATAGGAGCGACGTAAATTGAACAAATGTGATAGAATTTCGCTGAATTCTTAAATTAACCATAATATAAAATGATCTAATCGGGTCTCTGTTCGCCCTACCATAGAAGATTAATAGTGCATTTTACTCGCCACTCCACGCGCTTTAGGATGCCGCCTCGCCCAGTACGCTATCCGAAATAGGAGCGACGTAAATTGAACAAATGTGACAGAATATTGCTGAATTCTTAAATTAACCATAATATAAAATGATCTAATCGGGTCTCTGTTTGCCCTACCCTAGAAGTTTAACAGTGCATTTTACTCGCCATTTCATGCGCTTTGAGATGCCGCTTAGCCCAATACGCTATCTGAAATAGGAGCGACGAAAGTTGAACAAAGGTGATAGAATTTCGCTGAATTATTTTATTAACCAGAATGTAAAATGATCTAATCTGGTCTCTGTTCGCCCTAGCCCAGAAGTTTAATAGTGCATTTTACTCGCCATTCCACGCGCTTTAAGATGCCGCCTAGCCCAGTACGCTATCTGAAATACGAGCGACGTAAATTGAACAAGAGTGATCGAATTTTGCTGAATTCTTAAATTAACCATAATATAAAATGATCTAATCGGGTCTCTGTTCGCCCTACCATAGAAGTTTAGTAGTGCACTTTACTCGCCATTCCACGCGCTTCAAGATGCCGCCTAGCCCAGTACGCTATCTGAAATAGGAGCGACGTAAATTGAACAGATGTGATAAAATTTAGCTGACATCTTAAATTAACCATAATATAAAATGATCTAATCGGGTCTCTGTTTGCCCAACCCTAGAAGATTAATAGTGCATTTTACTCGCCATTTCATGCGCCTTCAGATGCCTCTTAGCCCAATACGCTATCTGAAACAGGAGCTACGTAAATTGAACAAATGTGATAGAATTTCCCTGAAATCTTATATTAAACAAAATATGAAATGATCTACTCGGGTCACTGATTGCCCTATCATAGAAGTTTAATAGTGCGTTTTACTCGCCATTCCACGCGCTTTAAGTTGCTGCCTAGCCCAGTACGCTATCTGAAATTGGAGCGACGTAAATTGAACAAATGTGATAGAATTTTGCTGAATTCTTAAATTAACCATAACATAAAATGATCTAATCGGGTCTCTGTTTGCCCTACCCTAGACGTTTAATAGTGCATTTTCCTCGCCATTTCATGCGCTTTGAGATGCCGCTTAGCCCAATACGCTATCTGAAATACGAGCGACGTAAATTGAACAAATGTGATAGAATTTCGCTGAATTCTTATATTAACCAAAATATAAAATGATCTAATCGGGTCTCTGATTGCCCTATCATAGAAGATTACTAGTGCATTTTACTCGCCATTCCACGCGCTTTAAGATGCCGCCTAGCCCAGTACGCTATCTGAAATCGGAGCGACGTAACTTGAACAAATGTGATAGAATTACGCTGCATTCTTATATTAACCGTAATATAAAATGATCTAATCGGGTCTCTGTTTGCCCTACCCTAGAAGTTTAACAGTGCATTTTACTCGCCATTTCATGCGCTCTGAGATGCCGCATAGCCCAATACGCTATCTGAAATAGGAGCGACGTAAATTGAACAAATGTGATAGAATTTCCGTGAATTCTTATATTAACCTCAATGTAAAATGATCTAATCGGGTCTCTGGTCGCCCTACCATAGAAGTCTTATAGTGCATTTCACTCGCCATTTCATGCGCTTTGAGATGCCGCTTAGCCCAATACGCTATCTGAAATAGGAGCGACCTAAATTGAACGAATGTGATAGAATTTTGCTGAATTCTTAAATTAACCATAATATAAAATGATCTAATCGGGTCGCTGCATGCCCTACCCTAGAAGTTTAATAGTGCATTTTAGTCGCCATTTCATGCGCTTTGAGATGCCGCTTCGCCCAATACGCTATCTGAAATAGGAGCGACGTAAATTAAACAAATGTGATAGAATTTCACTGAAATCTTATATTAAACAAAATATAAAATGATCTTATCGGGTCTCTGATTGCTCTATCATAGAAGATTAGTAGTGCATTTTACTCGCCATTCCACGCGCTTTAGGATGCCGCCTAGCCCAGTACGCTATCAGAATTAGGAGCGACGTAACTTGAACAAATGTGATAGAATTACGCTGCATTCTTATATTAACCACAATATAAAATGATCTAATCGGGTCTCTGTTTGCCCTACCCTAATAGTTTAATTGTGCATTTTACTCGCCATTTCATGCGCTTTGAGATGCCGCTTATCCCAATACGCTATCTGAAATAGGAGCGACGTAAGTTGAACAAATGTGATAGAATTTCGCTGAATTCTTATATTAACCAAAATATAAAATGATCTAATCGGGTCTCTGTTTGCCTTATCCTAGAAGTTTAGTATTGCATTTTACTCGCCATTTCATGCGCTTCGAGATGCCGCTTAGCCCAATACGCTATCTGAAATAGGAGCGACGTAAATTGAACAAATGTGATAGAATTTCCCTGAAATCTTATATTAAACTAAATATAAAATGATCTAATCGGGTCTCTGATTGCGCTATCATAGAAGTTTAGTAGTGCATTCTACTCACCATTCCACGCGCTTTAAGATGCCGCCTAGCCTAGTACGCTATCTGAAATAGGAGCGACGTAAATTGAACAAATGTGATAGAATTTCGCTCAATTCTTAAATTAACCATAATATAAAATGATCTAATCGGGTCTCTGTTTGCCCTACCCTAGAACTTTAATAGTGCATTTTACTCGTCATTTCATGCGCTTTGAGATGCCGCTTAGCCTAATACGCTATCTGAAATAGGAGCGATATATGTTGAACAAATGTGATAGAATTTTGCTGAATTCTTTTATTAAACATAATGTAAAATGATCTAATCGGATCTCTGTTCGCCCTAGCCTAGAACTTTAATAGTGCATTTTATTCGCCATTTCATACGCTTTGAGATGCCGCTTTGCCCAATACGTTATCTGAAATAGGAGCGACGTAAATTAAACAAATGTGATAGAATTTCACTGAATTCTTATATTAACCGTAATATAAAATGATCTAATCGGGTCTCTGTTTGCCTTATCCTAGAAGTTTAATAGTGCATTTTACTCGCCATTTCATGCGCTTTGAGATGCCGCTTAGCCCAATACGCTATCTGAAATAGGAGCGACGTGAATTGAACAAATGTGATAGAATTTCGCTGAATTCTTAAATTAACCATAATATGAAATGATCTAATCGGGTCTCTGTTCGCCCTACCATAGAAGTCTAATAGTGCATTTCACTCTCCATTCCACGCGCTTTAAGATGCCGCCGAGCCCAGTACGGTATCTGACATAGGAGCCACGTAAATTGAACAAATATGATAGAACTTTGCTGAATTCTTAAATTAACCATAATATAAAATGATCTAATCGGGTCTCTGTACGCCCTACCATAGAAATCTAATAGCGCATTTTACTCGCCATTTCATGCGCTTTGCGATGCCGCTTAGCCCAATACGCTATCTGAAATAGGAGCGACGTAAGTTGAACAAATGTGATAGAATTTTGCTTAATTCTTAAATTAACCGTAATATAAAATGATCTAATCGGGTCTCTGTTTGCCCTAGCCTAGAAGTTTACGAGTGCATTTTATTCGCCATTTCATGCGCTTTGAGATGCCGCTTAGCCGAATACGCTATCTGAATTAGGAGCGACGTAAATTGAACAAATGTGATACAAATTCCCTATAATCTGATATTAAACAAAATATAAGATGATCTAATCGGGTCTCTGATTGCCCTATCATAGAAGTTTAGTAGTGCACTTTACTCGCCATTCCACGCGCTTCAAGATGCCGCCTAGCCCAGTACGCTATCTGAAATTGGAGCGACGTAAATTGAACAGATGTGATAAAATTTAGCTGACATCTTAAATTAACCATAATATAAAATGATCTAATCGGGTCTCTGTTTGCCCTACCCTAGAAGTTTAATAGTGCATTTCGCTCGTCATTTCATGCGCTTTGAGATGCCGCTAAGCACAATAAGCTATCTGGAATAGCAGCGACGTAAATTGAACAAATGTGAAAGAATTACGCCGCATTCTTATATTAACCGTAATATAAAATGATCCAATCGGGTCTCTGTTTGCCTTATCCTAGAAGTTTAATAGTGCATGTTACTCGCCATTTCTTGCGCTTTGAGATGCCGCTAAGCCCAATAAGCTATCTGTAATAGAAGCGACGTAAATTCAACAAATGTGATAGAATTTCGTTGAATTCTTATATTAACCAAAATATAAAATGATCTAATCGGGTCTCTGATTGCCCTATCATTGAAGTTTAATAGTGCATTTTACTCGCCATTTCATGCGCCTTCAGATGCCGCTTAGCCCAATAAGCTATCTGAAATAGGAGCGACGTAAATTAACAAATGTGATAGAATTTCGCTGAATTCTTATATTAACCGTAATATAAAATGATCTAATCGGGTCTCTGTTTGCCTTATCCTAGAAGTTTAATAGTGCATTTTACTCGCCATTCCACGCGCTTTAAGATGCCGCCTAGCCCAGTGCGCTACCTGAAATAGGAGCGACGAAAATTGAACAAATGTGATAGAATTTTGCTGAATTCTTAAATTAACCACAATATAAAATGATCTAATCGGGTCTCTGTTTGCCTTATCCTAGAAGTTTGATAGTGCATTTTGCTCGCCATTTCATGCGCTTTTCGATGCCGCTTATCCCAATACGCTATCTGAAATAGGAGCGACGTACGTTGAACAAATGTGATAGAATTTCGCTGAATTCTTATATTAACCAAAATATAAAATGATGTAATCGGGTCTCTGATTGCCCTATCATTGAAGTTTAATAGTGCATTTTACTCGCCATTTCATGCGCCTTCAGATGCCGCTTAGCCCAATAAGCTATCTGAAATAGGAGCGACGTAAATTGAACAAATGTGATAGAATTTCGCTGAATTCTTATATTAACCGTAATATAAAATGATCTAATCGGGTCTCTGTTTGCCTTATCCTAGAAGTTTGACAGTACATTTTACTCGCCATTTCATGCGCTTTGAGATGCCGCTTAGCCCAATACGCTATCTGAAATAGGAGCGACGTAAATTGAACAAATGTGATAGAATTTGGCTGAATTCTTAAATTAACTATAATATAAAATGATCTAATCGGGTCACTGATTGCCCTACCCTAGAAGTTTAATAGTGCATTTTGCTCGCCATTTCATGCGCTTTGAGATGCCTCTTAGCCCAATACGCTATCTGAAATATGAGCGACGTAAATTGAACAAATGTGATAGAATTTCGCTGAATTCTTATATTAACCAAAATATAAAATGATCTAATCGGGTCTCTGTTTGCCTTATCCTAGAAGTTTAGTATTGCATTTCACTCGCCATTTCATGCGCTTTGAGATGCCGCTTAGCCCAATACGCTATCTGAAATAGGAGCGACGTAAATTGAACAAATGTGATAGAATTTCGCTGAATTCTTAAATTAACTATAATATAAAATGATTTAATCGGGTCTCTGTTGGTCCTACCCTAGAAGTTTAATAGTGCATTTTACTAGCCATTTCATGCGCTTTGAGATGCCGCTTAGTGCAATACGCTATCTGAAATATGAGCGACGTAAATTGAACAAATGTGATAGAATTTCGCTGAATCCTTATATTAACCAAAATATAAAATGATCTAATCGGGTCTCTGTTTGCCTTATCCTAGAAGTTTAATAGTGCATTTCACTCGTCATTTCATGCGCTTTGTGATGCCGCTAAGCACAATAAGCTATCTGGAATAGCAGCGACGTAAATTGAACAAATGTGATAGAATTACGCCGAATTCATATATTAACCGTAATATAAAATGATCTAATCAGGTCTCTGTTTGCCTTATCCCAGAAGTTTAATAGTGCATCTTACTCGCCATTCCACGCGCTTTAAGATGCCGCCTAGCCCAGTACGCTACCTGAAATAGGAGCGACGTAAGTTGAACAAATGTGATAGAATTACGCTGAATT
>CAKAJE020000757.1:0-27618 GCA_916610135.2 Macropis europaea
TACGCTATCTGAAATAGGAGCGACGTAAATTGAACAAATGTGATAGAATTTCGCTGAATTCTTAAATTAACCATAATATAAAATGATCTTATCGGGTCCCTGTTTGCCCTACCCTAGAAGTTTAATAGTGCATTTTACTCGACATTTCTTGCGCTTTGAGATGCCGCTTAGTCCAATACGCTATCTGAAATATCAGCGACGTAAATTGAACAAATGTGAGAGAATTTCGCTGAATTCTTATATTAACCAAAATATAAAATGATCTAATCGGGTCTCTGTTTGCCCTATCATAGAAGTTTGATAGTGCATTTTACTCGACATTCCACGCGCTTTAAGTTGCCGCCTAGCCCAGTACGCTATCTGAAATATCAGCGACGTAAATTGAACAAATGTGAGAGAATTTCGCTGCATTCTTATATTAACCGCAATATAAAATGATATAATCGGGTCTTTGTTTGCCCTACCCTAGAAGTTTAATAGTGCATTTTAATCGCCATTTCATGGGCTTTGAGATGCCGCCTAGCCCAGTACGCTATCTGAAATAGGAGCGACGTAAGTTGAAGAAATGTGATAGAATTACGCTGAATTCTTATATTAACCGTAATATAAAATGATCTAATCGGGTCTCTGATTGCCCTATCATAGAAGTTCAATAGTTCATTTTACTCGCCCTTCCACGCGCTTTGAGATGCTGCCTAGCCCAGTACGCTATCTGAAATAGGAGCGACGTAAATTGAACAAATGTGATAGAATTTCGCTGAATTCTTAAATTGACCATAATATAAAATGATCTAATCAGGTCTCTGATTGCCCTATCATAGAAGTTCAATAGTGCATTTTACTCGCCATTTCATGCGCTTTGAGATGCCGCTTAGCCCAATACGCTATCTGAAATATCAGCGACGTAAATTGAACAAATGTGAGAGAATTTCGCTGAATTCTTATATTAACCAAAATATAAAATGATCTAATCGGGTCTCTGTTTGCCCTACCATTGAAGTTTAATAGTGCATTTTACTCGCCATTTCATGCGCTTTGAGATGCCGCTTAGCCCAATACGCTATCTGAAATAGGTGCAACGTAAATTGAACAAATGTGATAGAATTTCGCTGAATTCTTATATTAACCAAAATATAAAATGATCTAATCGGGTCTCTGATTGCCCTATCATAGAAGTTTGATAGTGCATTTTACTCGACATTCCACGCGCTTTAAGTTGCCGCCTAGCCCAGTACGCTATCTGAAATAGGAGCTACGTAAGTTGAACAAATGTGACAGAATTACGCTGCATTCTTATATTAACCGCAATATAAACTGATATAATCGGGTCTTTGTTTGCCCTACCCTAGAAGCTTAATAGTGCATTTTAATCGCCATTTCATGGGCTTTGAGATGCCGCCTAGCCCAGTACGCTATCTGAAATAGGAGCGACGTAAGTTGAAGAAATGTGATAGAATTACGCTGAATTCTTATATTAACCGTAATATAAAATGATCTAATCGGGTCTCTGATTGCCCTATCATAGAAGTTTAATAGTGCATTTTACTCGCCTTTCCACGCGCTTTAAGATGCCGCTTAGCCCAGTACGCTATCTGAAATAGGAGCGACGTAAATTGACAAATGTGATAGAATTTCCCTGAAATCTTATATTAAACACAATATAAAATGATCTAATCGGGTCTCTGATTGCCCTAGCATAGAAGTTTAATAGTGCATTTTACTCGCCATTTCATGCGCTTTCAGATGCCGCTTAGCCCAATACGCTATCTTTAATAGGAGCGACGTAAATTGAACAAATGTGATAGAATTTCGCTGAATTCTTATATTAACCAAAATATAAAATGACCTAATCGGGTCTCTGATTGCTCTATCATAGTAGTTTAGTAGTGCATTTTACTCGCCATTCCACGCGCTTTAAGATACCGCCTAGCCGAGTGCGCTATCTGAAATAGGAGCGACGTAAGTTGAACAAATGTGATAGAAGTTCCCTGAATTCTTATATGAACCTTAATGTAAAATGATCTAATCGGGTCTCTGTTCGCCCTACCATAGAAGTCTAATAGTGCATTTCACTCGTCATTTCATGCGCATTGAGATGCCGCTTAGCCCATAACGCTATCTGAAATAGGAGCGACGTAAATTAAACAAAAGTGATACAATTTCGCTGAATTCTTATATTAACCAAAATATAAAATGATCTAATCAGGTCTCTGATTGCCCTATCATAGAAGTTCAATAGTGCATTTTACTCGCCATTTCATGCGCTTTGAGATGCCGCTTAGCCCAATACGCTATCTGAAATATCAGCGACGTAAATTGAACAAATGTGAGAGAATTTCGCTGAATTCTTATATTAACCAAAATATAAAATGATCTAATCGGGTCTCTGATTGCCCTATCATAGAAGTTTAGTAGTGCATTTTACTCGCCCTTCCACGCGCTTTGAGATGCCGCCTAGCCCAGTACGCTATCTGAAATAGGAGCGACGTAAATTGAACAAATGTGATAGAATTTCGCTGAATTCTTAAATTAACCATAATATAAAATGATCTTATCGGGTCTCTGTTTGCCCTACCCTAGAAGTTTAATAGTGCATTTTACTCCACATTCCTTGCGCTTTGAGATGCCGCTTAGCCCAATACGCTATCTGAAATATCAGCGACGTAAATTGAACAAATGTGAGAGAATTTCGCTGAATTCTTATATTAACCAAAATATAAAATGATGTAATCGGGTCTCTGATTGCCCGATCATAGAAGTTTAGTAGTGCATTTTACTGGCCCTTCCACGCGCTTTGAGATTCCGCCTAGCCCAGTACGCTATCTGAATTAGGAGCGACGTAAGTTGAACAAATGTGATAGAATTACGCTAAATTCTTATATTAACCGTAGTATAAAATGATCTAATCGGGTCTCTGTTTGCCCTACCCTAGAAGTTAAATAGTGCATTTTACTCGTCATTTCATGCGCTTTGAGATGTCGCATAGCCCAATACGCTATCTGAAATAGCAACGACGTAAATTGAACAAATGTGATAGAATTTTTCTGAATTCTTAAATTAACCATAATATAAAATGATCTAATCGGGTCTCTGTTTGCCCTACCAGTGAAGTTTAATAGTGCATTTTACTCGCCATTTTATGCGCTTTGAGATGCCGCTAAGCCCAATACGCTATCTGAAATAGGAGCGACGTAAATTGAAGAAATGAGAAAGAATTATGCTGAATTCTTAAATTGACCATAATATAAAATGATCTAATCGGGTCTCTGTTTGCCCTACCCTAGAAGTTTAATATTGCATTTCACTCGCCATTTCATGCGCTTTGAGGTGCCGCTTAGCCCAATATGCTATCTGAAATAGGAGCGACGTAAATTGAACAAATGTGATAGAATTTCCCTGAAATCTTATATATAACAAAATATAAAATGATCTAATCGGGTCTCAGATTGCCCTATCATGGAAGATTAGTAGTGCATTTTACTCACCCTTCCACGCGCTTTAAGATGCCGCATAGCCCAATACGCTATCTGAAATAGGAACGACGTAAATTGAACAAATGTGATAGAATTTTTCTGAATTCTTAAATTAACCATTATATAAAATGATCTAATCGGGTCTCTGTTTGCCCTACCCTTGAAGTATAATAGTGCATTTTACTCGCCATTTCATGCGCTTTGAGATGCCGCTTAGCCCAATACGCTATCTGAAATAGGAGCGACGTAAATTGAACAAATGTGATAGAATTTCGCTGAATTCTTAAATTAACCATAATATAAAATGATCTAATCGGGTCTCTGTTTGCCTTATCCCAGAAGGCTAATAGTGCATTTTACTCGCCATTCCACGCGCTTTAAGATGCCGCCTAGCCCAGTACGCTATTTGAAATAGGAGCGACGTATGTTGAACAAATGTGATAGAATTTCGCTGAATTCTTATATTAACCAAAATATAAAATGATCTAATCGGGTCTCTGATTGCCCTATCATAGAAGTTTGATAGTGTATTTTACTCGACATTCCACGCGCTTTAAGTTGCCGCCAAGCCCAGTACGCTATCTGAAATAGGAGCTACGTATGTTGAACAAATGTGACAGAATTACGCTGAATTCTTATATTAACCGTAATATAAAATGATCTAATCGGGTCTCTGTTTGCCTTATCCCAGAAGTTTAATAGTGCATTTTACTCGCCATTTCACGCGCTTTAAGATGCCGCCTAGCCCAGGACGCTATCTGAAATAGGAGCTACGTAAGTTGAACAAATGTGACAGAGTTACGCTGAATTCTTATATTAACCGCAATATAAAATGATCTAATCGGGTCTCTGTTTGCCTACCCTAGAAGTTTAGTAGTGCATTTTACTCGCCATGTCTTGCGCTTTGAGATGCAACTTACCCCAATACGCTATCTGAAATAGGAGCGATGTAAATTGAACAAATGTGATAGAATTTCGCTGAATTCTTATATTAACCAAAACATAAAATGATCTAATCGGGTCTCTGATTGCCCTATCATAGAAGTTTAATAGTGCATTTTACCAGCCATTCCACGCGCTTTATGATGCCGCCTAGCCCAGTACGCTATCTGAAATAGGAGCTACGTAAGTTGAACAAATGTGTCAGAGTTACGCTGAATTCTTATATTAACCGCAACATAAAATGATCTAATCGGGTTTCTGTTTGCCTTATCCTAGAAGTTCAATAGTGCATTTTACTTGCCATTTCATGCGCTTTGAGGTGCCGCTTAGCCCAATACGCTATCTGAAATAGGAGCGACGTAAATTGAACAAATGTGATAGAATTTCGCTGAATTCTTATATTAACCAAAATATAAAATGATCTAATCGGGTCTCTGTTTGCCCTACCCTAGAAGTTTAATAGTGCATTTTACTCGCCATTTCTCGCGCTTTGAGATGCCGCTTAGCCCAATACGCTATCTGAAATATCAGCGACGTAAATTGAACAAATCTGAGAGAATTTCGCTGAATTCTTAAATTAACCATAATATAAAATGATCTTATCGGGTCTCTGTTTGCACTACCCTAGAAGTTTAATAGTGCATTTTACTCGCCATTCCACGCGCTTTAAGTTGCCGCCTAGCCCAGTACGCTATCTGAAATAGGAGCTACGTAAGTTGAACAAATGTGACAGAATTACGCTGAATTCTCATATTAACCGTAATATAAAATGATCTAATCGGGTCTCTGTTTGCCCTACCCTAGAAGTTTAACAGTGCATTTTACTCGCCATTTCTTGCGCTTTGAGATGCCGCTTAGCCCAGTACGCTATCTGAAATAGGAGCGACGTAAATTGAACAAATGTGATAGAATTTTGCTGAATTCTTAAATTAACCATAATATAAAATGATCTAATCGGGTCTCTGTTTGCCCTAGCCTAGAAGTTTAATAGTGCATTTCACTCGTCATTTCATGCGCTTTGCGATGCCGCTTAGCCCAATAAGCTATCTGAAATAGGAGCGACGCAAATTGAACAAATGTGATAGAATTTCGCTGAATTCTTATATTAACCAAAATATAAAATGATCTAATCGGGTCTCTGATTGCCCTATCATAGAAGTTTAATAGTGCATTTTACTCGCCATTCCACGCGCTTTAAGATGCCGCCTAGCCCAGTACGCTATTTGAAATAGGAGCGACGTATGTTGAACAAATGTGATAGAATTTCGCTGAATTCTTATATTAACCAAAATATAAAATGATCTAATCGGGTCTCTGATTGCCCTATCATAGAAGTTTAATAGTGCATTTACTCGACATTTCTTGCGCTTTGAGATGCCGCTTAGTCCAATACGCTATCTGAAATATCAGCGACGTAAATTGAACAAATGTGAGAGAATTTCGCTGAATTATTATATTAACCAAAATATAAAATAATCTAATCAGGTCTCTGATTTCCCTATCATAGAAGTTTAGTAGTGCATTTGACTCGCCATTTCATGCGCTTTGAGATGCCGCTTAGCCCAATACGCTATCTGAAATAGGGGCGACGTAAATTGAACAAATGTGATAGAATTACTCTGAATTCTTATATTAACCGCAATATAAAATGATCTAATCGGGTCTCTGTTTGCCTTATCCTAGAAGTTTAATAGTGCATTTTACTCGCCATTTCATGCGCTTTGAGATGCCGCTTAGCCCAGTACGCTATCTGAAATAGGAGCGACGTAAATTGAACAAATGTGATAGAATTTCGCTGAATTCTTATATTAACCAAAATATAAAATGATCTAATCGGGTCTCTGATTGCCCTATCATAGAAGTTTAATAGTGCATTTTACTCGCCATTCCGCGGGCTTCAAGATACCGCCTAGCCCAGTATGCTATCTGAAATAGGAACTACGTAAATTGAACAAATGTGATAGAATTTTGCTGAATTCTTAAATTAAGCATAATATCAAATGATCTAATCGGGTCTCTGATTGCCCTACACTAGAAGTATAATAGTGCATTTTACTCGCCATTTCATGCGCTATGAGATGCCGCCTAGCCCAGTACGCTATCTGAAAGAGGTGCGACGTAAGTTGAACAAATGTGATAGAATTACGCTGAATTCTTATATTAACCGTAATATAAAATGATCTATTCGGGTTTCTGTTCGCCCTACCCCAGAAGTTTAATAGAGCATTTCACTCGTCAATCCATGCGCTTTGAGATGCCGCTTAGCCCAATACGCTATCTGAAATAGGAGCGATGTAAATTGAACAAATGTGATAGAATTTCGCTGAATTCTTATATTAACCAAAACATAAAATGATCTAATCGGGTCTCTGATTGCCCTATCATAGAAGTTTAATAGTGCATTTTACCAGCCATTCCACGCGCTTTAAGTTGCCGCCTAGCCCAGTACGCTATCTGAAATAGGAGCTACGTAAGTTGAACAAATGTGACAGAATTACGCTGAATTCTTATATTTACCGTAATATAAAATGATCTAATCGGGTCTCTGTTTGCCTTATCCTAGAAGTTTAATAGTGCATGTTACTCGCCATTTCATGCGCTTTGAGATGCCGCTTAGCCCAATACGCTATCTGAAATAGGAGCGACGTAAATTGAACAAATGTGATAGAATTTCGCTGAATTCTTAAATTAACCATAATATAAAATGATCTAATGGGGTCTCTGTTTGCCCTACCCTAGAAGTTTAATAGTGCATTTTACTCGTTATTTCATGCGCTTTGAGATGCCGCTTAGCCCAATACGCTATCTGAAATAGGAGCGACGTAAATTGATCAAATGTGATAGAATTTCGCTGAATTCTTATATTAACCAAAATATAAAATGATCTAATCGGGTCTCTGTTTGCCCTACCCTAGAAGTTTAATAGTGCATTTTACTCGCCATTTCTTGCGCTTTGAGATGCCGCTTAGCCCAGTACGCTATCTGAAATAGGAGCTACGTAAATTGAACAAATGTGATAGAATTTTGCTGAATTCTTAAATTAACCATAATATAAAATGATCTAATCGGGTCTCTGTTTGCCCTACCCTAGAAGTTTAATAGTGCATTTCACTCGTCATTTCATGCGCTTTGTGATGCCGCTTAGCCCAATAAGCTATCTGAAATAGGAGCGACGCAAATTGAACAAATGTGATAGAATTTCGCTGAATTCTTATATTAACCAAAATATAAAATGATCTAATCGGGTCTCTGATTGCCCTATCATAGAAGTTTAATAGTGCATTTTACTCGCCATTCCACGCGCTTTAAGATGCCGCCTAGTCCAGTACGCTATCTGAAATAGGAGCGACGTATGTTGAACAAATGTGATAGAATTTCGCTGAATTCTTATATTAACCAAAATATAAAATGATCTAATCGGGTCTCTGATTGCCCTATCATAGAAGTTTAATAGTGCATTTTACTCGACATTTCTTGCGCTTTGAGATGCCGCTTAGTCCAATACGCTATCTGAAATATCAGCGACGTAAATTGAACAAATGTGAGAGAATTTCGCTGAATTATTATATTAACCAAAATATAAAATAATCTAATCGGGTCTCTGATTTCCCTATCATAGAAGTTTAGTAGTGCATTTGACTCGCCATTTCATGCGCTTTGAGATGCCGCTTAGGCCAATACGCTATCTGAAATAGGGGCGACGTAAATTGAACAAATGTGATAGAATTACTCTGAATTCTTATATTAACCGTAATATAAAATGATCTACTCGGGTCTCTGTTTGCCTTACCCTAGAAGTTTAATAGTGCATTTTACTCGCCATTTCATGCGCTTTGAGATGCCGCTTCGCCCAATACGCTATCTGAAATAGGAGCGACGTAAATTGAACAAATGTGATAAAATTTCGCTGAATTCTTAAATTAACCATAATATAAAATGATCTAATGGGGTCTCTGATTGCCCTACCCTAGAAGATTAATAGTGCATTTCACTCGCCATTTCATGCGCTTTGAGATGCCGCTTAGCCCGATACGCTATCTGACATAGGAGCGACGTAAATTGAACAAATGTGATAGAATTTCGCTGAATTCTTATATTAACCAAAATATAAAATGATCTAATCGGGTCTCTGATTGCCCTATCATAGAAGTTTAATAGTGCATTTTACTCGCCATTCCACGCGCTTTAAGTTGCCGCCTAGCCCATTACGCTATCTGAAATAGGAGCTACGTAAGTTGAACAAATGTGATAGAATTTTGCTGAATTCTTAAATTAACGATAATATAAAATGATATAATCGAGTCTCTGTTTGCCCTACCCAAGAACTTTAATAGTGCATTTCTCTCGTCATTTCATGCGCTTTGAGATGCCGCTTAGCCCAATACGCTATCTGAAATAGGAGCGACGTAAATTGAACAAATGTGATAGAATTTCCATGAAATCTTATATTAAACAAAACATAAAATGATCTAAACGGGACTCTGATTGCCCTATCATAGAAGTTTAGTAGTGCATTTTACTCGCCCTTCCACGCGCTTTAAGATGCCGCCTAGCCCAGTACACTATCTGAAATAGGAGCGACGTATGTTGAACAAATGTGATATAATTACGCTGAATTCTTATATTAACCGTAATATTAAATGATCTAATCGGGTCTCGGTTTGCCTTACCCTAGAAGTTTAATAGTGCATTTTACTCGCCATTTCATGCGCTTTGAGATGCCGCTTTGCCCAATACGCTATCTGCAACATGAGCGACGTAAATTGAACAAATGTGATAGAATTTCGCTGAATTCTTAAATTAACCATAATATAAAATGATCTAATCGGGTCTCTGTTTGCCCTACCCTAGAAGTTTAATAGTACATTTTACTCGCCATTTCTTGCGCTTTGAGATGCCGCTTAGCCCAATACGCTATCTGAAATATCAGCGACGTAAATTGAACAAATGTGAGAGAATCTCGCTGAATTCTTATATTAACCTTAATGTAAAATGATCTAATCGGGTCTCCGTTCGCCCTACCCTAGAAGATTACTAGTGCATTTCACACGTCATTTCATGCGCTTTGAGATGCCGCTTAGCCCAATACCCTATCTGCAATAGGAGCGACGTAAATTGAACAAATGTGATAGAATTTCGCTAAATTCTTAAATTAACCATAATATAAAATGATCTAATGGGGTCTCTGTTTGCCCTACCCTAGAAGTTTAATAGTGCATTTTACTCGTTATTTCATGCGCTTTGAGATGCCGCTTAGCACAATACGCTATCTGAAATAGGAGCGATGTAAATTGATCAAATGTGATAGAATTTCGCTGAATTCTTTTATTAACCATTATATAAAATGATCTAATCGGGTCTCTGTTTGCCCTACCCTAGAAGTTTAATAGTGCATTTTACTCGCCATTTCTCGCGCTTTGAGATGCCGCTTAGCCCAATACGCTATCTGAAATATCAGCGACGTAAATTGAACAAATCTGAGAGAATTTCGCTGAATTCTTAAATTAACCATATTATAAAATGATCTTATTGGGTCTCTGTTTGCACTACCCTAGAAGTTTAATAGTGCATTTTACTCGACATTTCTTGCGCTTTGAGATGCCGCTTAGTCCAATACGCTATCTGAAATATCAGCGACGTAAATTGAACAAATGTGAGAGAATTTCGCTGAATTCTTATATTAACCAAAATATAAAATGATCTAGTCGGGTCTCTGATTACCCTATCATAGAAGTTTAGTAGAGCATTTTACTCGCCCTTCCACGCGCTTTGAGATACCGCCTTGCCCAGTACGCTATCTGAAATAGGAGCGACGTAAGTTGAACAAATGTGATAGAATACCGCTGAATTCTTATATTAACCGTACTATAAAATGATCTAATCGGGTCTCTGTTTGCCCTACCCTAGAAGTTTAACAGTGCATTTTACTCGTCATTGCATGCGCTTCGAGATGCCGCATAGCCCAATACGCTATCTGACATAGGAGCGACGTAAATTGAACAAATGTGATAGAATTTCGCTGAATTCTTATATTAACCATATTATAAAATGATCTAATCGGGTCTCTGTTTGCCCTACCCTAGAAGTTTTACAGTGCATTTTGCTCGCCATTTCATGCGCTTTGAGATGCCGCTTAGCCCAATACGCTATCTGAAATAGGAGCGACGTAAATTGAACAAATGTGATAGAATTTCGCAGAATTCTTAAATTAACCATAATATAAAATGATCTTATCGGGTCCCTGTTTGCCCTACCCTAGAAGTTTAATAGTGCATTTTACTCGTCATTTCATGCGCTTCGAGATGCCGCATAGCCCAATACGCTATCTGGCATAGGACCGACGTAAATTGAACAAATGTGATAGAATTTCGCTGAATTCTTAAAATAACCATAATATAAAATGATCTAATCAGGTCTCTGATTGCCCTATCATAGAAGTTCAATAGTGCATTTTACTCGCCCTTCCACGCGCTTTGAGATGCTGCCTAGCCCAGTACGCTATCTGAAATAGGAGCGACGTAAATTGAACAAATGTGATAGAATTTCGCTGAATTCTTAAATTGACCATAATATAAAATGATCTAATCAGGTCTCTGATTGCCCTATCATAGAAGTTCAATAGTGCATTTTACTCGTCATTTCATGCGCTTTGAGATGTCGCTTAGCCCAATACGCTATCTGAAATATCAGCGACGTAAATTGAACAAATGTGAGAGAATTTCGCTGAATTCTTATATTAACCAAAATATAAAATGACATAATCGGGTCTCTGATTGCTCTATCATAGTAGTTTAGTAGTGCATTTTACTCGCCATTCCACGCGCTTTAAGATACCGCCTAGCCGAGTGCGCTATCTGAAACAGGAGCGACGTAAGTTGAACAAATGTGATAGAATTTCCCTGAATTCTTATATGAACCTTAATGTAAAATGATCTAATCGGGTCTCTGTTCGCCCTACCATAGAAGTCTAATAGTGCATTTCACTCGTCATTTCATGCGCATTGAGATGCCGCTTAGCCCATAACGCTATCTGAAATAGGAGCGACGTAAATTAAACAAAAGTGATACAATTTCGCTGAATTCTTATATTAACCAAAATATAAAATGATCTAATCAGGTCTCTGATTGCCCTATCATAGAAGTTCAATAGTGCATTTTACTCGCCATTTCATGCGCTTTGAGATGCCGCTTAGCCCAATACGCTATCTGAAATATCAGCGACGTAAATTGAACAAATGTGAGAGAATTTCGCTGAATTCTTATATTAACCAAAATATAAAATGATCTAATCGGGTCTCTGATTGCCCTATCATAGAAGTTTAGTAGTGCATTTTACTCGCCCTTCCACGCGCTTTGAGATGCCGCCTAGCCCAGTACGCTATCTGAAATAGGAGCGACGTAAATTGAACAAATGTGATAGAATTTCGCTGAATTCTTAAATTAACCATAATATAAAATGATCTTATCGGGTCTCTGTTTGCCCTACCCTAGAAGTTTAATAGTGCATTTTACTCCACATTCCTTGCGCTTTGAGATGCCGCTTAGCCCAATACGCTATCTGAAATATCAGCGACGTAAATTGAACAAATGTGAGAGAATTTCGCTGAATTCTTATATTAACCAAAATATAAAATGATGTAATCGGGTCTCTGATTGCCCGATCATAGAAGTTTAGTAGCGCATTTTACTGGCCCTTCCACGCGCTTTGAGATTCCGCCTAGCCCAGTACGCTATCTGAATTAGGAGCGACGTAAGTTGAACAAATGTGATAGAATTACGCTAAATTCTTATATTAACCGTAGTATAAAATGATCTAATCGGGTCGCTGTTTGCCCTACCCTAGAAGTTTAATAGTGCATTTTACTCGACATTTCATGCGCTTTGAGATGTCGCATAGCCCAATACGCTATCTGAAATAGCAACGACGTAAATTGAACAAATGTGATAGAATTTTTCTGAATTCTTAAATTAACCATAATATAAAATGATCTAATCGGGTCTCTGTTTGCCCTACCATTGAAGTTTAATAGTGCATTTTACTCGCCATTTTATGCGCTTTGAGATGCCGCTTAGCCCAATACGCTATCTGAAATAGGAGCGACGTAAATTGAACAAATGTGATAGAATTTCGCAGAATTCTTAAATTAACCATAATATAAAATGATCTTATCGGGTCCCTGTTTGCCCTACCCTAGAAGTTTAATAGTGCATTTTACTCGTCATTTCATGCGCTTCGAGATGCCGCATAGCCCAATACGCTATCTGGCATAGGACCGACGTAAATTGAACAAATGTGATAGAATTTCGCTGAATTCTTAAAATAACCATAATATAAAATGATCTAATCAGGTCTCTGATTGCCCTATCATAGAAGTTCAATAGTGCATTTTACTCGCCCTTCCACGCGCTTTGAGATGCTGCCTAGCCCAGTACGCTATCTGAAATAGGAGCGACGTAAATTGAACAAATGTGATAGAATTTCGCTGAATTCTTAAATTGACCATAATATAAAATGATCTAATCAGGTCTCTGATTGCCCTATCATAGAAGTTCAATAGTGCATTTTACTCGTCATTTCATGCGCTTTGAGATGCCGCTTAGCCCAATACGCTATCTGAAATATCAGCGACGTAAATTGAACAAATGTGAGAGAATTTCGCTGAATTCTTATATTAACCAAAATATAAAATGACCTAATCGGGTCTCTGATTGCTCTATCATAGTAGTTTAGTAGTGCATTTTACTCGCCATTCCACGCGCTTTAAGATATCGCCTAGCCGAGTGCGCTATCTGAAATAGGAGCGACGTAAGTTGAACAAATGTGATAGAATTTCCCTGAATTCTTATATGAACCTTAATGTAAAATGATCTAATCGGGTCTCTGTTCGCCCTACCATAGAAGTCTAATAGTGCATTTCACTCGTCATTTCATGCGCATTGAGATGCCGCTTAGCCCATAACGCTATCTGAAATAGGAGCGACGTAAATTAAACAAAAGTGATACAATTTCGCTGAATTCTTATATTAACCAAAATATAAAATGATCTAATCAGGTCTCTGATTGCCCTATCATAGAAGTTCAATAGTGCATTTTACTCGCCATTTCATGCGCTTTGAGATGCCGCTTAGCCCAATACGCTATCTGAAATATCAGCGACGTAAATTGAACAAATGTGAGAGAATTTCGCTGAATTCTTATATTAACCAAAATATAAAATGATCTAATCTGGTCTCTGATTGCCCTATCATAGAAGTTTAGTAGTGCATTTTACTCGCCCTTCCACGCGCTTTGAGATGCCGCCTAGCCCAGTACGCTATCTGAAATAGGAGCGACGTAAATTGAACAAATGTGATAGAATTTCGCTGAATTCTTAAATTAACCATAATATAAAATGATCTTATCGGGTCTCTGTTTGCCCTACCCTAGAAGTTTAATAGTGCATTTTACTCCACATTCCTTGCGCTTTGAGATGCCGCTTAGCCCAATACGCTATCTGAAATATCAGCGACGTAAATTGAACAAATGTGAGAGAATTTCGCTGAATTCTTATATTAACCAAAATATAAAATGATGTAATCGGGTCTCTGATTGCCCGATCATAGAAGTTTAGTAGTGCATTTTACTGGCCCTTCCACGCGCTTTGAGATTCCGCCTAGCCCAGTACGCTATCTGAATTAGGAGCGACGTAAGTTGAACAAATGTGATAGAATTACGCTAAATTCTTATATTAACCGTAGTATAAAATGATCTAATCGGGTCGCTGTTTGCCCTACCCTAGAAGTTTAATAGTGCATTTTACTCGTCATTTCATGCGCTTTGAGATGTCGCATAGCCCAATACGCTATCTGAAATAGCAACGACGTAAATTGAACAAATGTGATAGAATTTTTCTGAATTCTTAAATTAACCATAATATAAAATGATCTAATCGGGTCTCTGTTTGCCCTACCATTGAAGTTTAATAGTGCATTTTACTCGCCATTTTATGCGCTTTGAGATGCCGCTAAGCCCAATACGCTATCTGAAATAGGAGCGACGTATATTGAAGAAATGAGAAAGGATTATGCTGAATTCTTAAATTGACCATAATATAAAATGATCTAATCGGGTCTCTGTTTGCCCTACCCTAGAAGTTTAATATTGCATTTCACTCGCCATTTCATGCGCTTTGAGATGCTGCCTAGCCCAGTACGCTATCTGAAATAGGAGCGACGTAAATTGAACAAATGTGATAGAATTTCCCTGAAATCTTATATATAACAAAATATAAAATGATCTAATCGGGTCTCTGATTGCCCTATCATGGAAGATTAGTAGTGCATTTTACTCACCCTTCCACGCGCTTTAAGATGCCGCCTAGCCCAGTACGCTATCTGAAATCGGAGCGACGTAAATTGAACAAATGTGATAGAATTTTGCTGAATTCTTAAATTAACCATAATATAAAATGATCTAATCGGGTCTCTGTTTGCCCTACCCTAGAAGTTTAGTAGTGCATTTTACTCGCCATTTCATGCGCTTTGAGATGCCGCTTAGCCCAATACGCTGTCTGAAATAGGAGCGACGTAAGTTGAACAAATGTGATAGAATTACGCTGAATTCTTATATTAACCGTAATATAAAATGATCTAATCGGGTCTCTGTTTGCCTTATTCTAGAAGTTTAATAGTGCATTATACTCACCATTTCATGCGCTTTGAGATGCCGCTTAGCCCAATACGATATCTGAAATAGGAGCGACGTAAATTGAACAAATGTGATAGAATTTCGCTGAATTCTTATATTAACCAAAATATAAAATGACCTAATCGGGTCTCTGATTGCTCTATCATAGTAGTTTAGTAGTGCATTTTACTCGCCATTCCACGCGCTTTCAGATACCGCCTAGCCGAGTGCGCTTTCTGAAATAGGAGCGACGTAAGTTGAACAAATGTGATAGAATTTCCCTGAATTATTATATGAACCTTAATGTAAAATGATCTAATCGGGTCTCTGTTCGCCCTACCATAGAAGTCTAATAGTGCATTTCACTCGTCATTTCATGCGCATTGAGATGCCGCTTAGCCCATTACGCTATCTGAAATAGGAGCGACGTAAATTAAACAAAAGTGATACAATTTCGCTGAATTCTTATATTAACCAAAATATAAAATGATCTAATCAGGTCTCTGATTGCCCTATCATAGAAGTTCAATAGTGCATTTTACTCGCCATTTCATGCGCTTTGAGATGCCGCTTAGCCCAATACGCTATCTGAAATATCAGCGACGTAAATTGAACAAATGTGAGAGAATTTCGCTGAATTCTTATATTAACCAAAATATAAAATGATATAATCGGGTCTCTGTTTGCCCTACCATTGAAGTTTAATAGTGCATTTTAATCGCCATTTCATGGGCGTTGAGATGCCGCCTAGCCCAGTACGCTATCTGAAATAGGAGCGACGTAAGTTGAAGAAATGTGATAGAATTACGCCGAATTCTTATATTAACCGTAATATAAAATGATCTAATCGGGTCTCTGATTGCCCTATCATAGAAGTTTAATAGTGCATTTTACTCGCCTTTCCACGCGCTTTAAGATTCCGCCTAGCCCAGTACGCTATCTGAAATAGGAGCGACGTAAATTGAACAAATGTGATAGAATTTCCCTGAAATCTTATATTAAACACAATATAAAATGATCTAATCGGGTCTCTGATTGCCCTAGCATAGAAGTTTAATAGTGCATTTTACTCGCCATTTCATGCGCTTTCAGATGCCGCTTAGCCCAATACGCTATCTTTAATAGGAGCGACGTAAATTGAACAAATGTGATAGAATTTCGCTGAATTCTTATATTAACCAAAATATAAAATGACCTAATCGGGTCTCTGATTGCTCTATCATAGTAGTTTAGTAGTGCATTTTACTCGCCATTCCACGCGCTTTAAGATACCGCCTAGCCGAGTGCGCTATCTGAAATAGGAGCGACGTAAGTTGAACAAATGTGATAGAATTTCCCTGAATTCTTATATGAACCTTAATGTAAAATGATCTAATCGGGTCTCTGTTCGCCCTACCATAGAAGTCTAATAGTGCATTTCACTCGTCATTTCATGCGCATTGAGATGCCGCTTATCCCATTACGCTATCTGAAATAGGAGCGACGTAAATTAAACAAAAGTGATACAATTTCGCTGAATTCTTATATTAACGAAAATATAAAATGATCTAATCAGGTCTCTGATTGCCCTATCATAGAAGTTCAATAGTGCATTCTACTCGCCATTTCATGCGCTTTGAGATGCCGCTTAGCCCAATACGCTATCTGAAATATCAGCGACGTAAATTGAACAAATGTGAGAGAATTTCGCTGAATTCTTATATTAACCAAAATATAAAATGATCTAATCGGGTCTCTGATTGCCCTATCATAGAAGTTTAGTAGTGCATTTTACTCGCCCTTCCACGCGCTTTGAGATGCCGCCTAGCCCAGTACGCTATCTGAAATAGGAGCGACGTAAATTGAACAAATGTGATAGAATTTCGCTGAATTCTTATATTAACCAAAATATAAAATGACCTAATCGGGTCTCTGATTGCTCTATCATAGTAGTTTAGTAGTGCATTTTACTCGCCATTCCACGCGCTTTGAGATACCGCCTAGCCGAGTGCGCTATCTGAATTAGGAGCGACGTAAGTTGAACAAATGTGATAGAATTTCCCTGAATTCTTATATGAACCTTAATGTAAAATGATCTAATCGGGTCTCTGTTCGCCCTACCATAGAAGTCTAATAGTGCATTTCACTCGTCATTTCATGCGCATTGAGATGCCGCTTATCCCATTACGCTATCTGAAATAGGAGCGACGTAAATTAAACAAATGTGATAGAATTTTTCTGAATTCTTAAATTAACCATAATATAAAATGATCTAATCGGGTCTCTGTTTGCCCTACCATTGAAGTTTAATAGTGCATTTTACTCGCCATTTTATGCGCTTTGAGATGCCGCTAAGCCCAATACGCTATCTGAAATAGGAGCGACGTAAATTGAAGAAATGAGAAAGAATTATGCTGAATTCTTAAATTGACCATAATATAAAATGATCTAATCGGGTCTCTGTTTGCCCTACCCTAGAAGTTTAATACTGCATTTCACTCGCCATTTCATGCGCTTTGAGGTGCCGCTTAGCCCAATATGCTATCTGAAATAGGAGCGTCGTAAATTGAACAAATGTGATAGAATTTCCCTGAAATCTTATATATAACAAAATATAAAATGATCTAATCGGGTCTCTGATTGCCCTATCATGGAAGATTAGTAGTGCATTTTACTCACCCTTCCACGCGCTTTAAGATGCCGCCTAGCCCAGTACGCTATCTGAAATAGGAGCGACGTAAATTGAACAAATGTGATAGAATTTTGCTGAATTCTTAAATTAACCATAATATAAAATGATCTAATCGGGTCTCTGTTTGTCCTACCCTAGAAGTTTAGTAGTGCGTTTTACTCGCCATTTCATGCGCTTTGAGATGCCGCTTAGCCCAATACGCTGTCTGAAATAGGAGCGACGTAAATTGAACAAATGTGATAGAATTTCGGTGAATTCTTATATTAACCAAAATATAAAATGATCTAATCGGGTCTCTGTTTGCCCTATCATAGAAGTTTAACAGTGCATTTTACTCGCCATTCCTCGCGTTTTAAGATGCCGCCAAGCCCAGTACCCTATCTGAAATAGGAACGACGTAAATTGAACAAATGTGATAGAATTTTTCTGAATTCTTAAATTAACCATAATATAAAATGATCTAATCGGGTCTCTGTTTGCCCTACCATTGAAGTTTAATAGTGCATTTTACTCGCCATTTTATGCGCTTTGAGATGCCGCTAAGCCCAATACGCTATCTGAAATAGGAGCGACGTAAATTGAAGAAATGAGAAAGAATTATGCTGAATTCTTAAATTGAACATAATATAAAATGATCTAATCGGGTCTCTGTTTGCCCTACCCTAGAAGTTTAATACTGCATTTCACTCGCCATTTCATGCGCTTTGAGGTGCCGCTTAGCCCAATATGCTATCTGAAATAGGAGCGTCGTAAATTGAACAAATGTGATAGAATTTCCCTGAAATCTTATATATAACAAAATATAAAATGATCTAATCGGGTCTCTGATTGCCCTATCATGGAAGATTAGTAGTGCATTTTACTCACCCTTCCACGCGCTTTAAGATGCCGCCTAGCCCAGTACGCTATCTGAAATAGGAGCGACGTAAATTGAACAAATGTGATAGAATTTTGCTGAATTCTTAAATTAACCATAATATAAAATGATCTAATCGGGTCTCTGTTTGTCCTACCCTAGAAGTTTAGTAGTGCGTTTTACTCGCCATTTCATGCGCTTTGAGATGCCGCTTAGCCCAATACGCTGTCTGAAATAGGAGCGACGTAAATTGAACAAATGTGATAGAATTTCGGTGAATTCTTATATTAACCAAAATATAAAATGATCTAATCGGGTCTCTGTTTGCCCTATCATAGAAGTTTAACAGTGCATTTTACTCGCCATTCCTCGCGTTTTAAGATGCCGCCAAGCCCAGTACGCTAGCTGAAATAGGAACGACGTAAATTGAAAAAATGTGATAGAATTTTTCTGAATTCTTAAATTAACCATAATATAAAATGATCTAATCGGGTCTCTGTTTGCCCTACCCTTGAAGTTTAACAGTGCATTTTACTCGCCATTCCACGCGCTTTATGATGCAGCCTAGCCCAGTACGCTATCTGAAAGAGGAGCGACGTAAGTTGAACAAATGTGATAGAATTACGCTGAATTCTTATATTAACCGTAATATAAAATGATCTAATCGGGTCTCTGTTTGCCTTATTCTAGAAGTTTAATAGTGCATTATACTCACCATTTCATGCGCTTTGAGATGCCGCTTAGCCCAATACGATATCTGAAATAGGAGCGACGTAAATTGAAAAAATGAGAAAGAATTATGCTGAATTCTTAAATTGACCATAATATAAAATGATCTAATCGGGTCTCTGTTTGCCCTACCCTAGAAGTTTAATAGTGCATTTTACTCCACATTTCTTGCGCTTTGAGATGCCGCTTAGCCCATTACGCTATCTGAAATATCAGTGACGTAAATTGAACAAATGTGATAGAATTTCGCTGAATTCTTATATTAACCAAAATATAAAATGATCTAATCGGGTCTCTGATTGCCCTATCATAGAAGTTTGATAGTGCATTTTACTCGACATTCCACGCGCTTTAAGTTGCCGCCTAGCCCAGTGCGCTATCTGAAATAGGAGCTACGTAAGTTGAACAAATGTGACAGAATTACGCTGCATTCTTATATTAACCGCAATATAAAATGATCTAATCGGGTCTCTGTTTGCCCTACCCTAGAAGTTTAATAGTGCATTTTAATCGCCATTTCATGGGCTTTGAGATGCCGCTTAGCCCAATACGCTATCTGAAATAGGAGCGTCGTAAATTGAACAAATATGATAGAATTACGCTGAATTCTTATATTAACCGTAATATAAAATGATCTAATCGGGTCTCTGATTGCCCTATCATAGAAGTTTAATAGTGCATTTTACTCGCCATTCCACGCGCTTTAAGATGCCGCCTAGCCCAGTACGCTATCTGAAATAGGAGCGACGTAAATTGAACAAATGTGATAGAATTTCGCTGAATTCTTAAATTAACCATAATATAAAATGATCTTATCGGGTCTCTGTTTGCCCTACCCTAGAAGTTCAATAGTGCATTTTACTCGCCATTTCATGCGCTTTGAGATGCCGCTAAGCACAATAAGCTATCTGTAATAGGAGCGACGTAAATTGAGCAAATGTGATAGAATTTCGCTGAATTCTTTTATTAACCAAAATGTAAAATGATCTAATCGGGTCTCTGTTCGCCCTCGCCTAGAAGTTTAATGGTTCATTTTATTCGCCATTTCATGCGCTTTGAGATGCCGCTTAGCCCAATACGCTATCTGAAATAGCAGCGACGTAAATTAAACAAATGTGATAGAATGTCCCTGAAATCTTATATTACACAAAATGTAAAATGATCTAATCGGGTCTCTGATTGCCCTATCATAGAAGTTTAAGAGTGCATTTTACTCGCCATTTCTTGGGCTTTGCGATGCCGCATAGCCCAATACGCTATCTGAAATATCAGCGACGTAAGTTGAACAAATGTGATAGAATACCGCTGAATTCTTTTATTAAACAAAATATAAAATAATCTAATCGGGTCTCTGATTTCCCTATCATAGAAGTTTAACAGTGCATTTGACTCGCCATTTCATGCGCTTTGAGATGCCGCTTAGCCCAATACGCTATCTGAAATAGGGGCGACGCAAATTGAACAAATGTGATAGAATTACTCTGAATTCTTATATTAACCGTAATATAAAATGATCTATACGGGTCTCTGTTTGCCTTACCCTAGAAGTTTAATAGTGCATTTTACTCGAAATTTCATGCGCTTTGAGATGCCGCTTAGCCCAATATGCTATCTGAAATAGGAGCGACGTAAATTGAACAAACGTGATAGAAATTCGCTGAATTCTTAAATTAACCATAATATAAAATGATCTAATGGGGTCTCTGATTGCCCTACCCTAGAAGATTAATAGTGCATTTCACTCGCCATTTCATGCGCTTTGAGATGCCGCTTAGCCCAATACGCTATCTGACATAGGAGCGACGTAAATTGAACAAATGTGATAGAATTTCGCTGAATTCTTATATTAACCAAAATAAAAATGATCTAATCGGGTCTCTGATTGCCCTATCATAGAAGTTTAATAGTGCATTTTACTCGCCATTCCACGCGCTTTAAGTTGCCGCCTAGCCCAGTACGCTATCTGAAATAGGGGCTACGTAAGTTGAACAAATGTGACAGAATTACGCTGAATTCTTATATTAACCGTAATATAAAATGATCTAATCGGGTCTCTGTTTTCCCTACCCTAGAAGTTTAATAGTGCATTTTACTCGCCATTTCTTGCGCTTTGAGATGCCGCTTAGCCCAGTACGCTATCTGAAATAGGAGCGACGTAAATTGAACAAATGTGATAGAATTTTGCTGAATTCTTAAATTAACCAAAATATAAAATGATCTAATCGGGTCTCTGTTTGACCTACCCTAGAAGTTTAATAGTGCATTTCACTCGTTATTTCATGCGCTTTGCGATGCCGCTTAGCCCAATAAGCTATCTGAAATAGGAGCGACGCAAATTGAACAAATGTGATAGAATTTCGCTGAATTCTTATATTAACCAAAATATAAAATGATCTAATCGGGTCTCTGATTGCCCTATCATAGAAGTTTAATAGTGCATTTTACTCGCCATTCCACGCGCTTTAAGATGCCGCCTAGCCCAGTACGCTATCGGAAATAGGAGCGACGTATGTTGAACAAATGTGATAGAATTTCGCTGAATTCTTATATTAACCAAAATATAAAATGATCTAATCGGGTCTCTGATTGCCCTATCATAGAAGTTTAATAGTGCATTTTACTCGACATTTCTTGCGCTTTGAGATGCCGCTTAGTCCAATACGCTATCTGAAATATCAGCCACGTAAATTGAACAAATGTGAGACAATTTCGCTGAATTCTTAAATTAACCATAATATAAAATGATCTTATCGGGTCCCTGTTTGCCCTACCCTAGAAGTTTAATAGTGCATTTTACTCGACATTTCTTGCGATTTGAGATGCCGCTTAGTCCAATACGCTATCTGAAATATCGGCGACGTAAATTGAACAAATGTGAGAGAATTTCGCTGAATTCTTATATTAACCAAAATATAAAATGATCTAGTCGGGTCTCTGATTACCCTATCATAGAAGTTTAGTAGAGCATTTTACTCGCCCTTCCACGCGCTTTGAGATACCGCCTTGCCCAGTACGCTATCTGAAATAGGAGCGACGTAAGTTGAACAAATGTGATAGAATACCGCTGAATTCTTATATTAACCGTACTATAAATGATCTAATCGGGTCTCTGTTTGCCCTACCCTAGAAGTTTAACAGTGCATTTTACTCGTCATTGCATGCGCTTCGAGATGCCGCATAGCCCAATACGCTATCTGACATAGGAGCGACGTAAATTGAACAAATGTGATAGAATTTCGCTGAATTCTTATATTAACCATAATATAAAATGATCTAATGGGGTCTCTGATTGCCCTACCCTAGAAGATTAATAGTGCATTTCACTCGCCATTTCATGCGCTTTGAGAAGCCGCTTAGCCCAATACGCTATCTGACATAGGAGCGACGTAAATTTGACAAATGTGATAGAACTTCGCTGAATTCTAATATTAACCAAAATATAAAATGATCTAATCGGGTCTCTGATTGCCCTATCATAGAAGTTTAATAGTGCATTTTACTCGCCATTCCACGCGCTTTAAGATGCCGCCTAGCCCAGTACGCTATCTGAAATAGGAGCGACGTATGTTGAACAAATGTGATAGAATTTCCCTGAATTCTTATATTAATCTTAATGTAAAATGATCTAATCGGGTCTCTGATTGCCCTATCATAGAAGTTTAGTAGTGCATTTTACTCGCCCTTCCACGCGCTTTGAGATGCCGCCTAGCCCAGTACGCTATCTGCAATAGGAGCGACGTAAATTGAACAAATGTGATAGAATTTCGCTGAATTCTTAAATTGACCATAATATAAAATGATCTTATCGGGTCTCTGTTTGCCCTACCCTAGAAGTTTAATAGTGCATTGTACTCCACATTTCTTGCGCTTTGAGATGCCGCTTAGCCCAATACGCTATCTGAAATATCAGCGACGTAAATTGAACAAATGTGAGAGAATTTCGCTGAATTCTTATATTAACCAAAATATAAAATGATGTAATCGGGTCTCTGATTGCCCGATCATAGAAGTTTAGTAGTGCATTTTACTCGCCCTTCCACGCGCTTAGAGATTCCGCCTAGCCCAGTACGCTATCTGAAATAGGAGCGACGTAAGTTGAACAAATGTGATAGAATTACGCTGAATTCTTATATTAACCGTAATATAAAATGATCTAATCGGGTCTCTGTTTGCCCTACCCTAGAAGTTTAATAGTGCATTTTACTCGTCATTTCATGCGCTTTGAGATGTCGCATAGCCCAATAGGCTATCTGAAATAGGAACGACGTAAATTGAACAAATGTGATAGAATTTTTCTGAATTCTTAAATTAACCATAATATAAAATGATCTAATCGGGTCTCTGTTTGCCCTACCATTGAAGTTTAATAGTGCATTTTACTCGCCATTTTATGCGCTTTGAGATGCCGCTTAGCCCAATACGCTATCTGAAATAGGTGCGACGTAAATTGAACAAACGTGATAGAATTTCGCTGAATTCTTATATTAACCAAAATATAAAATGATCCAATCGGGTCTCTGATTGCCCTATCACAGAAGTTTGATAGTGCATTTTACTCGACATTCCACGCGCTTTAAGTTGCCGCCTAGCCCAGTACGCTATCTGAAATAGGAGCTACGTAAGTTGAACAAATGTGACAGAATTACGCTGAATTCTTATATTAACCGCAATATAAAATGATCTAATCGGGTCTCTGTTTGCCTTATCCTAGAAGTTTAACAGTGCATTTTACTCGCCATTTCATGCGCTTTGAGATGCCGCTTAGCCCAGTGCGCTATCTGAAATATGAGCGACGTAAATTGAACAAATGTGATAGAATTTCGCTGAATTCTTATATTAACCGCAATATAAAATGATCTAATCGGGTCTCTGTTTGCCTTATCCTAGAAGTTTAATAGTGCATTTTACTCGCCATTTCATGCGCTTTGAGATGCCGCTTAGCCCAATACGCTATCTGGAATAGGAGCGACGTAAATTGAACAAATGTGATAGAATTTCCGTGAATTCTTATATTAACCGTAATATAAAATGATCTATTCCGATTTCTGTTCGCCCTACGCCAGAAGTTTAATAGAGCATTTCACTCGTCAATCCATGCGCTTTGAGATGCCGCTTAGCCCAATACGCTATCTGAAATAGGAGCGACGTAAATTGAACAAATGTGATAGAATTTCGCTGAATTCTTATATTAACCAAAACATAAAATGATCTAATCGGGTCTCTGTTTGCCTTATCCTAGAAGTTTAATAGTGCATTTTACTCGCCATTTCATGCGCTTTGAGATGCCGCTTAGCCCAGTACGCTATCTGAAATAGGAGCGACGTAAATTGAACAAATGTGATAGAATTTCGCTGAATTCTTATATTAACCAAAATATAAAATGATCTAATCGGTTCTCTGATAGCCCTATCATAGAAGTTTAATAGTGCATTTTACTCGCCATTCCACGCGCTTTAAGATGCCGCCTAGCCCAGTACGCTATCTGAAAGAGGAGCGACGTAAGTTGAACAAATGTGATAGAATTACGCTGAATTCTTATATTAACCGTAATATAAAATGATCTAATCGGGTCTCTGTTTGCCTTATCCTAGAAGTGTAATAGTGCATGTTACTCGCCATTTCATGCGCATTGAGATGCCGCTTAGCCCAATACGCTATCTGAAATAGGAGCGACGTAAATTGAACAAATGTGATAGAATTTCGCTGAATTCTTATATTAACCAAAATATAAAATGATCTAATCGGGTCTCTGTTTGCCCTACCCTAGAAGTTTAATAGTGCATTTTACTCGCCATTTCTCGCGCTTTGAGATGCCGCTTAGCCCAATACGCTATCTGAAATATCAGCGACGTAAATTGAACAAATCTGAGAGAATTTCGCTGAATTCTTAAATTAACCATAATATAAAATGATCTTATCGGGTCTCTGTTTGCACTACCCTAGAAGTTTAATAGTGCATTTTACTCGACATTTCTTGCGCTTTGAGATGCCGCTTAGTCCAATACGCTATCTGAAATATCAGCGACGTAAATTGAACAAATGTGAGAGAATTTCGCTGAATTCTTATATTAACCAAAATATAAAATGATCTAATCGGGTCTCTGATTGCCCTATCATAGAAGTTTAGTAGTGCATTTTACTCGCCCTTCCACGCGCTTTGAGATACCGCCTAGCCCAGTACGCTATCTGAAATAGGAGCGACGTAAGTTGAAGAAATGTGATAGAATTACGCTGAATTCTTATATTAACCGTAATATAAAATGATCTAATCGGGTCTCTGTTTGCCCTACCCTAGAAGTTTAACAGTGCATTTTACTCGTCATTTCATGCGCTTTGAGATGCCGCATAGCCCAATACGCTATCTGAAATAGGAACGACGTAAATTGAACAAATGTGATAGAATTTTTCTGAATTCTTAAATTAACCATTATATAAAATGATCTAATCGGGTCTCTGTTTGCCCTACCCTTGAAGTTTAATAGTGCATTTTACTCGCCATTCCACGCGCTTTAAGATGCCGCCTAGCCCAGTACGCTATCTGAAATAGGAGCGACGTAATGGAACAAATGTGTTAGAATTTCGCTGAATTATTATATTAACCAAAATATAAAATAATCTAATCGGGTCTCTGATTTCCCTATCATAGAAGTTCAACAGTGCATTTGACTCGCCATTTCATGCGCTTTGAGATGCCGCTTAGCCCAATACGCTATCTGAAATAGGGGCGACGCAAATTGAACAAATGTGATAGAATTACTCTGAATTCTTATATTAACCGTAATATAAAATGATCTATACGGGTCTCTGTTTGCCTTACCCTAGAAGTTTAATAGTGCATTTTACTCGCCATTTCATGCGCTTTGAGATGCCGCTTAGCCCAATATGCTATCTGAAATAGGAGCGACGTAAATTGAACAAATGTGATAGAAATTCGCTGAATTCTTAAATTAACCATAATATAAAATGATCTAATGGGGTCTCTGATTGCCCTACCCTAGAAGATTAATAGTGCATTTCACTCGCCATTTCATGCGCTTTGAGATGCCGCTTAGCCCAATACGCTATCTGACATAGGAGCGACGTAAATTGAACAATTGTGATAGAATTTCGCTGAATTCTTATATTTACCAAAATATAAAATGATCTAATCGGGTCTCTGATTGCCCTATCATAGAAGTTTAATAGTGCATTTTACTCGCCATTCCACGCGCTTTAAGATGCCGCCTAGCCCAGTACGCTATCGGAAATAGGAGCGACGTATGTTGAACAAATGTGATAGAATTTCGCTGAATACTTATATTAACCAAAATATAAAATGATCTAATCGGGTCTCTGATTGCCCTATCATAGAAGTTTAATAGTGGATTTTACTCGACATTTCTTGCGCTTTGAGATGCCGCTTAGTCCAATACGCTATCTGAAATATCAGCCACGTAAATTGAACAAATGTGAGACAATTTCGCTGAATTCTTAAATTAACCATAATATAAAATGATCTTATCGGGTCCCTGTTTGCCCTACCCTAGAAGTTTAATAGTGCATTTTACTCGACATTTCTTGCGCTTTGAGATGCCGCTTAGTCCAATACGCTATCTGAAATATCAGCGACGTAAATTGAACAAATGTGAGAGAATTTCGCTGAATTCTTATATTAACCAAAATATAAAATGATCTAGTCGGGT
Source organism: Macropis europaea (assembly GCA_916610135.2). Lineage (NCBI taxonomy): Eukaryota > Metazoa > Arthropoda > Insecta > Hymenoptera > Melittidae > Macropis > Macropis europaea. Next base: position 27,020 of record CAKAJE020000757.1, read on the forward strand.
CTCTGATTACCCTATCATAGAAGTTTAGTAGAGCATTTTACTCGCCCTTCCACGCGCTTTGAGATACCGCCTTGCCCAGTACGCTATCTGAAATAGGAGCGACGTAAGTTGAACAAATGTGATAGAATTACGCTGAATTCTTATATTAACCGTAATATAAAATGATGTAATCGGGTCTCTGTTTGCCCTACCCTAGAAGTTTAACAGTGCATTTTACTCGTCATTTCATGCGCTTCGAGATGCCGCATAGCCCAATACGCTATCAGCAATAGGAGCGACGTAAATTGAACAAATGTGATAGAATTTCGCTGAATTCTTAAATTAACCATAATATAAAATGATCTAATCGGGTCTCTGTTTGCCCTACCCTAGAGGTTTAACAGTGCATTTTACTCGCCATTTCATGCGCTTTGAGATGCCGCTTAGCCCAATACGCTATCTGACATAGGAGCGACGTAAATTGAACAAATGTGATAGAATTTCGCTGAATTCTTATATTAACCGTAATATAAAATGATCTAATCGGGTCTCTGTTTGCCCTACCCTAGAAGTTTAACAGTGCATTTTACTCGTCATTTCATGCGCTTCGAGATGCCGCC